>NQII01000324.1:370897-445513 GCA_002778355.1 Clitarchus hookeri | reverse complement strand
TGGAAATCTGCGCGTTGGTAACACCTAGTAAGAAATAGTTCTGGTACAAAATATAATTAAAGTGAGTGCGCACGAATGCGGCGCGTTGTCCCTTTGATGTAATTTTCTATACTTTGTCAAGCTTTGTTTACACGAGGAAGGATATCCTGAAAGCAGAACTAAGCAAGGCTTCAAAAAAGTGTATTCTTACACCATACGTAAAATTAACATTGTTATCAGCCTGCTCACATTATGCATGCGTTGGTCAATAAATATGTGGAATTATTATAAAAGTAATTATTTTACGAATTTCCTAATTTTTTAACTTATGTGCTTGAGAAAAAAAAACAGTGTGTCTAACAGTCTTAATTCAACGTTATATGGAGTTAGGGATAGTGACATTTTTTAAAGGTTGATTTAAAAAGTGCTCAAATAATCGTGCACCGCCGATACAAGGGAGAGTATCCATACCATATTTGATATATTTTTGTTTTACCCTACCTTACTTTCCAGTTACAGTATTTTGAAATGCGGGCTGTCAAGGCATGGGGCGTGTCTTAATATAGTCTTAAGTCCACAGTACTGTGCCCATGTTTTTGGTTTTTGTTGCATATGTAACCGTAACAAATGTTAATCATTAGATTTTTTTTTCAGGCTGGCATGAGAAAATACATACTGAAATCAATCCATTCTGCTTTATTTCAATCGGATCTCAAGACCTCGTTGTTAAAAGCTGCCCAAATTACTCAACACAGCTGGTTTATTTCAGTAAATAAATATATTCGGATGAAGACCTTTTCTCAGGAAAGGTAAAGTACAATTATCTGCAGTCGCCACCTTTTACTTGCATCCTATTGAATATATTGAAAAGGAAAAGTAGTGAAAATGGTTTTAAAAAAATATATCATTTCCAGCACTCTCTTGCGCAGTTCCTTTAGCGATAAGGATAAACGTACAAAGTGGCACCTGTAGTTTATTCCAGTGGCTTACATACATCTCTTGTAATAGTATCATACTCTCACGGATCCAATTCGCGAGAAATTCAGCATTCCCAGGAATACGTATCAAAGTTGGGAGGGCCAATCTGTAATGCTTCCTTATAACAAGACGTGACTTTGAGGAATTACAATTTCTTGTAAGGGAAACAACCACAGCGGAGTTGTGGTTGTTTCGCGGTCAGTCTTCGAGCATATACATAGGTATCAAGAAAAATAGGCAATTGCATTATTTGTTGTGATACACCTATCACGGGTGGGGGAAACTGCAGTGGCGTAACAAGGGGAGGCAGGGTACAAATTTCACCCTCCAAAATCTGGGCGCAACGCCACCTTAAACGGAGGGTAAGCACAAATTACAATGAAATAACTGAAGAATTACATGCGTTCTGCCGTCAGCCAGGAAACGATGAACCACTAGGCTGTTCTATACACGTACCAGACGTTAGTGAAATGCGTCGTGAGTTTGTAAATAATGACTACCATGTGTAAGTATTTGGAAAGTAACACTGATATGCTTCACTTTAAATTTTTTTGCAATAAATACTGATTAAAATTAATTTCTGATGCATATTTACATTTTCACGTGAAGATTAGAGTTGATGCTCTATCTTTCAACCGCGTTTCAGTTAGATATTGATAGAGCCACATACAACTTTTAAGATAACAAAAAAAATGTCTTAAGGGGGCACCTAAAGGGCTGTCCTTACCTAAGTTGGAACTGTTGTTCCGTTGCTGGGGCAACATACGCATTAAATGTAAATTGTTGAACCACATTTTGCAGTATTTGCATACCTGATTGTATCGTGGGTCGTTCAGTGTTATAGCGGGTTGCTCCACTTTTCATTTGAAACATAGCAAGTCGTAGTTACGCTATAGGGCACTACGCGCCGTTGTGGGGATACAGCAAGCATGTTCAGTACAGCAGTCAATGTATACCAACAGAGATCTACGAGTCAACAAAATGCATTTTAAAATACCTGCGGACAAGTTTGCCAAATCTATAGCTTAGTACCAAACAAATATACAGCTTTTTTTTTATTCTTATCTTGGAGCAACACAATTTGTGTTTACCTAAATTATTTGATTGAAATGTTTTAATTTTGATTTCATTCGCTACTCAGACAAAATTTATTTTCTGCGATGTATTTGTAAAATAGATTAGTGTCTTCATGCTGTCTGTTTTGCGGCACTTCATTTGTTGCTTTGAAATAGTTCCTTTTTTAAAATACAAATTTTCCACAGTATTTTGTAGTCAGTTTAGGTAATGGGGAAAATCAAATAAAATTTCGTATTGGGTAATCGCACGTGCATTAGTGTGGAACGAGGATCGTATGAGTTTGATTTAATGACTGGCCCCTAAAACTTTGTTTAGATGCTTCTATAGAATGTTCTTGGAGAAAACCTTTATTGCGTTGAATGTGGTGCGAAACTGAGGTTTTTTTTATTTGCTGAATTTTGGAAGTCGCGTAGCGGAACCTCTTTAGGAACACGCCCTCTTCGTTGTCTGAAACTGGCCTAATCCATTTTCCCGACAACAGCAGGCGGTTACTTTACCATGTGTTTGATACTGAACCAGGCGGTATTTTTACTGTATGGTTTTACGTATTTATAAGTCGCGTGCACACGTTTTAATATGATGACGTATCATGTAGAAACATCTAAGCTGGGCAAGATGGATGCCAGGAAAATGGAGTGGGTACGAGAAGTATGGTAGCAGTGACCTGAATTTCACAGCGCCGTGGAAATTTAAAATGAATCGACGAGAAAGTACAATAACTCTCAAAAACATAATTCGTGGCACGTGAGGTCATGTTGGCAGTCGCCTAGTGAAGGAACGTACCGTATTTAATCTGAGCTTTGTGCAACTGAAGGCGTTGTGAAGAACCCACAAATCACACTCACCAAGACTTGAATTGTTATCAAGTGCTTTCTGGATGTATTGCAAACCTAAATTTATTTCCACTACGTGTTTGGTCATCCGCCCACAGCTGCCACAGGATAGTTCGTTATTAGTCGAGCGGTGATAAATTTCCCAGAAAAGTCGCTGAAAGGCGGAAAAGAAGAGTGAAGAGGAGCATCACTGTTAATAACGGTAGTACGCAATCGATCCTTAAAACATTCAAGTTGTTTGTTCAAAGGCTTTCAGAGCAGTAATTACGACGGCTGAAAGATGGCGCAGAAAATCAACAGAGAGCCCTGCACAAAAGACGCCGAAGAAAAGGCTTTCTTGCGATAGGGGAAATGGGAATGAGGGAAGGAATGTGATGTAAACAAAAGAAAAACCAACCGGCAGTGACAACAGTCCACGTGTAGGAAATGCACCGAAACCCTGTTGCACTAGATGAAAGGAAATGAACAAAGAAAACACTGTCTCTAAGCAACTGCGTTACCGGTTGCTGATCGTAAGTAAAAGAAACAGGCTTCCAATAATTATAGAAGAATACTCCACGGGTAATAACCATATCATAACTGTCGATAATCGTGACAACGAAATAGTTAACATCCTAGACGATAGTGATTACTATATGGTTACTCGAACTTCAGAAAAAAATATCCCAACTTCTCCACAAAATTACCTCAACTGAACATAAGATAATTTGATACGAAACAGTTCCACTTACATCTCCTGGATCATGAGGTCTTAGTAATATCTAATTTGGATATGGAGTATGAAAATTTCCTTCCGCCTCGTAGATGGACGTTGGGCACCAGTTATAGGCCAAAACATGTTCTCTAATTTTTAATAGATAGGTAGCTATGTTCCTTGGCTTTTTCCGCATAATTTAAGTGGAAAATCGTATTATTTTAGGAGAATGCCAAAGCACTAGTTATCCCCGTTATCAGAAAATTCTCCAAGGAAGTCCACGCTGATTATATTTTTCAATTCTTATCGCATGTATGTATATTACTTCTCGTCGCTAGTATTCTTCAAGTGAATAACATGCAGCTCATATTTTCCATTTTAAAATGTTTGATGCTCGCTTACGCCGTATAAATTATTAGTTTCCAAATCAGGTTTTGTAATATTTTCCGTGCAGTCTTTTAAAAGAGAAAAATTATTCATTAGATCCAATTCTTTTAAATTATTAGTTGTTTCAACTTAGTCCCGCCCAAGTATTCTTTCTCCTATCAAAAATTCTTGACAAGGTTACACCAATCCCCTGTTGATCCAGTTTAGCAGAACACCAGTACCTTCATATCAATGTTAGTAGAATTTCACTCTGTTTAAAGGGCAATACAGCACTTATTTTAAAATTACCTTTGTGATAGTAGATAGATCCATTTAGTGAAACAGCAATTAGTAACCAAGAAGATATTTCCAATAGGCTTTCCGGAATAGCGTTCCTATTATAATCAGATAAATACAGATTTGGTTTTTGCTAAAGAAAACATGTTTCCTGACTGACTGTTCCATTGCATCGTATCACTATAGAATCCACTATCACGAGTTTCTACCCAACAATTTCTCAAAGGACGATGTAGTACAGTTAGAGAATTACAAATGAGTGAGTATACGGATTCAAAAGTGTAATGCATTTCGGTGGAACCCAGTTAAACTTGGTAGGGGATCAACTTTTTTTTTTACACTGAACATTGAACACACAGTTTATCCCGAAATGTGTCTCCTTTAATTTTGCCTTCGTCCAACAAGATAATCATCAATGATAAGCATGAGGCAATCTCCTTTTCTTTTTCAACTTCGATTTTTGACTAATGGCTGGTTTTCGTTTGGTGGCTTATCATGAATATTGCTTAATACAGTGTGGATGTCACCGTGAAATCTCTAAAGTAATCTTTCAGTTGTATCTTTGCATTTGCTGAATGTTTCTCCCACAAAAGTGAAGTCGACTATACTTGCAAATTTTTTATGAGGACGTAAAAAATGTTTTTTCATTAATTATAATCTGCGTGAATTATTAAAAGAAAGGCAGTGCCACGTACCAACTTGTCTAAAAACCATATTCGTACTGTAAGATGCTTATGAACTGGAAATTAAAGCTGTAATCGAAGTTGATAGGTTAGCCTTGATGACAATCTTAGTGACAGATACGACAGTTTTCACAAAATATGGAAACTGTTGGGTTGAGTTCTCAGGCGGTGCAAATCACGTTAACATACAAAAGTGTTGTTTTTTTTTTTAATTTCAAGGTTTGGTATTTACTAAACACAAAGCTATCAAACCACATTATATATTTTTGGATTTATTATTTTTTATGGTGCATTTAACATCACGAACAACTCGCCACCCACCAAGGCGAAACTGGGTTCGATTCCCGGCGGAGGTACCAGAATTTTCACACGTGAAAAACGTGGAGGAAGTTTTCGTTTGCTGGCAGGTTTACTCGGGGCACTCCCGTTTCTCCCGCCCTGCCGTTATTCTGCATTCCACCGATGTTCCATTTTCACCTCATGTCACCCTCGCTGTTAGACGCTGACCAGCATCTCTCCACTGCGATCCAATATCTCTCTTGAAATTCGTGAACTAAGTTTTTCCGACACGCGTCAGCGGCTGTTTTTCGCATCTATCTTGGTCCCATTTCCTACGCCATCATTATCATTATGGCGAAATAAATTACGCTTGATATGGCGTTACGTACATGCTGTATACTTAAACTGTGTGTTCCATGANTCGCATCTATCTTGGTCCCATTTCCTACGCCATCATTATCATTATGGCGAAATAAATTACGCTTGATATGGCGTTACATGCTGTATACTTAAACTGTGTGTTCCATGATTTTTTTTTTCGTGTGGCTACGCCTTTTAAGTGTGTATACAAGATGGAACTAAACAGTACTGACAAACTTAGGCATGTGATTCCTCATCAAAAAATAGGTCTAAAATATATACATGACATATAGCGGCATTTAGCTTAAAAACACAAGACGGAATGTTTCTTTACCCTGTACGGTAGATTGAAAATTTATCAGACAACATCTTCTGTATGTTGTAGGGGTTTTTATTCCCCCCTGTTCAGGCATAGGCTGGTTAATTTCCTTAATGTTCCATTCTTCCTTTTCTCTATACCATTGCTATTAACATTTTGGGGTTTTTAGTGAGTTTTCCCCCCCGCTGTTCTCCTACTAATCTTGTTTATTTCTTTTCAGTTTTTCCTCTACTGTTTCACTACTGTCCACTACTGTAGAAGAGCGCTATTGAGTGCTGGGATGCTATTTCAATTATTACTGTTCATATTATTATTTCTGTAAAGGGTAAATTTTGTCAATAAACAACACATAAAATAAAATCAAATAAAATCAATCAAACAAAGTAGTAGTTGCATTTTTATTTGCACAAATGCGGTGCCAAGCCCTCTCTTTTCATGGATGGGGGGTTTATATTGGAGCCCATATTTTTGTGCTTTGTACTTCGTTGTTTAATAATGCCGTATCCAGAAACTCAGACATTTATCGTTCATTCTGGCTGTGTTACTACCATAAAACATCTGCCTCAACTACACTTTCAAGGGCGGTTTTCACCCCTTCGGAATAGACTTTGGGTATAGGTCGCGTATATGTTTTCGACCTATTTTTTGATGAGGAATCACCTGCTGAAGTTTGTCGGTAGAGTTCAGTTCCATCCTGTATAGGTAGATAATAATCATTTTTTTGAGGAGGCGAGTTTGCTGCTTTGCAGTAGTTTGGTTCTTCGCTGGTTCTCCAATTTGTTGTTAGCGTGGGCAGTGAAGATCGTAGAAGGAAAATTGGGTAGTGTGTGCAAGCGAGGTGCTCAGTAACCACTCCTTGTCCCAACATTGGACTGCATTTCTGCCAATAGCCCTGTCGAAAACAACATGGATATGATTTGAAGTTAGAACACTGTTCATTTAGGTAGGTGTTTTGAGAAGTTTGTACTATGATGCTACCAGAATATATTCAAGTTAAGAGTACTGGGTCCGATGAAAGTTCAAATGTAAACAAGCATGCTCATCACTGTTGGTCATGCGACTGACAGTTGCGTTGGCGGCGGAAGAGTCAAGTACGCAGAAGACGAAAATCTGTCTGCCTCGCCTTATAGTTAGTGGTGGAAGACAGTTGTGCGGGTGCGACGGGATGCGAGATGCGGCACGGACGACGGACAGCGTTTGCGCAGTGTCTGTCCGCGGCGCCGCACCTCCGACGCATGCAGGCTGCAGACTGCAGCGCGAGTGCACGCTACACCGGCGGAGCCGCGCGCAAGGGCGTGGCACGCGTGACCTACAAGGAGGCGCTACTGCACACTCAAACTGAACCGAGGTTTCTAAAGGCTCTTCACGGTCAACTGAGAACTTTTGAAAGCTCTGCTTAAGGCTCCCTCCCTCCTATAGTCCGTCCACGGTTACTTACAACTTTTATGAAGCCCTGCTAAAGTTATATTTTCAGCATATTCCTCCGCCTCATGAAAACTAAGCTTAACCGAGTCTAGAAAATTACACCAAAGGGACAGCGCACCGCATTCGTGCGCACTCAGTGTAATAACATTTCGCATAAGAAATAAGAACTACGTCTTACTACGCATTACCACCAACACACCTATTTTCTCCTTTTTTATTCATATTGATTACAAATGAAATACTGTAAATAATATATACAATATTAGTAAAAGTTATTTTTTAATAAAAAATAAGGCACTTTTACGTTGACTTAAGTATAAAACGTTTGTACAGATATGTCATTTATGAAACAAACACATCATGTATGGGGTGAATTTTCACAGGTTTGATTAAAAAAGAGTGAAGAAACCGCGAATAGACTATACCTACAGTTTTTTTTTCATGTTAGGGGCCATGAACCGCGGAAGCGATAAGGGCGACCCTGCCACGCGCATCAAGTGCGCCATCGCCGCTAAGCGCAAGACTCAACTGGCGCGCAGTGTTCTCGTCGCACTGCGTGTACTTATGGGACTTTCAGCGATTACCCTATTATTTTATTGGTGGAAAGTCTGTAGGAAGGTTCAATGTAAGGCTCTTGAATGGTTTAGTGTATATTTGACGCGTATATTTCGAGATAAAGCACTTTGGAAAAGCCGTTTTTAGCCATTTTGGAGTGCTCTGCCATGGTGTTTCTAATGTGCGTGACGTTTTTGAAGTACTTAACAGCTCTCGTCTGATGTGCGTGTTCTTTTCGTAGATCAGCACATTGGACGCACTTTTAATAGTTTAATACAAAACCGAGTATTTCAAACACTCAAACGCATTTCAAGCGCCAAGTAGGCGGGTGCAGTCCTGCCTACCAAGCCGGCAGCCGCGAACTTCAAATGTGGAATAGAAGTTAATTCCTTGTAATTGCGTCAATTTTAAAAGATAGCTATTTCAGACAAAAAGTATTCTACGTGAAATTTCTTAAGGAATGTTCCTATGTAAAGACATCATGCCGATTATTTTGTTTAATATATTTTTTTCTAAAATGTAATAGTGAAATTTACATATAAACAAAACAATATGAATAAATAATTATTTTCAAAACAAATTTTATGCAGCCAAGGACTTCAGTCACTATTCATGTGAAGCCGTATTATGACTGTAAAGTAAATATTTAATAATGTGTAATTTTGTACTCGCGCGTGTGTGTGTATGTATTTGTATGTGTGTGAGTATGTACGTGTGTGTGCATTTATGTATGTATGTATGTGTGTGTAAAACAAGAAACACCTCAATAGCCATATATTTAAAAGCTCGTGATACAACATAGTCTCAATATTTNTACGTGTGTGTGCATTTATGTATGTATGTATGTGTGTGTAAAACAAGAAACACCTCAATAGCCATATATTTAAAAGCAATACACTCGTGATACAACATAGTCTCAATATTCTTATAAATTCACTGACAACTTAAAACTGGCTGCTTGCATGCAAGCGTGATTTGCTAGCATGCATATAGTTAGGAGCATTTTTTTCTTCAAAGATTTGATATTAAAAAGTTTTACTTTAACGTGAACATCCTTTACTCACCTCATTAACGCCATCGGGTTCACGCCAGGCGGCGGCTTTCATACTAAATCGACTTGCATCTAAAAACGGAATACGCGTCCATAACAGAATAATTGCAATAAAAATAAATAAAATATAAAATAACTTCGTCACTAAGTAGAATGTTTCTCTGTTAACATTAATGTAGATCAAAATTTTATTTAAAAGTGACCTCTCTAGAACATTGCGCACCTAGCGGCGGAAATTTTCCCTATGCCAAACCCTATAAGAAAACTGTCTTTCTAACCTGAATAGAACTAACCTTACCATGACTATGCAATTCCGGGTTCGTAATCCGAGCTTAGTCGTCGTGAAGATCGCCAGCTTGGATTATTTTTCTTTTTAAATCTGTGTAATCAAAATTTATGATCATACATTAAAAAGCAAACCTTGACATGGCTCTAAACAGATATTTTTTAAGTTTATATGGTTCAGTCATATCCATAGTTTCACATATGGGACAAAAATTATCGAGTAATGAGAAATATTTAATTACGGTTATAGATGTGATACGAGTAACGAGAGAAGAAAAATATGTTTGATTTCGGAATAACTGTTAAGATGTTCTCTGTGCCTTGGCAAGCTTGGTCTTTAAATATTGAATAAGGAAATTAAGATATGGAGTATACGTAAATCCAAGATGGCGGGGTTCTCTTCCCCTTAATAAGCTGCTTCTGAATAGCGAATAAGAGGATGCCCTGGGGGGACTCGGAAAAGCGAATTCATGGCATATAAGTGGGAATTACAACTTAATAGTTTACACTCAATTTCCCCGTAATTTACACTAATTAATCAGCGATTTCGGCGAGGCAGTCATATAAATGTCTGTTTTACGTTGCGGTAATGGTACTGGTCCAACCCCTGCAGAGACGAGTACGAGCAGAGTTGGTACATGAAAAAAAATGTGACCGCTGTGAAATATCACAAATGTATTTTGGGGAACACATTCTTCCCCCTCCCCCCTTTCCTCACCAACCCAGTTATAGCAAATAATTCGGAGATCATTATAATAAGCAAATTTTACTATTGTCTTGTATATACACAACCATGCGACTTCATNATGTATTTTGGGGAACACATTCTTCCCCCTCCCCCCTTTCCTCACCAACCCAGTTATAGCAAATAATTCGGAGATCACTATAATAAGCAAATTTTACTATTGTCTTGTATATACACAACCATGCGACTTCATTTTTTTATTCCTTTGTGATTTTATCCCTGAAATTTTTTTCGCATTTAAATAGAGGTTTCTGCCAAATGTACTAGCNTTTTTTTATTCCTTTGTGATTTTATCCCTGAAATTTTTTTCGCATTTAAATAGAGGTTTCTGCCAAATGTACTAGCCTATTTCATCAAGTATACGGCCTGCAGTGAAGGAAAATGTGTAATAATTATATATTCATTTAACGCTGGCATTAGTTCATGCAAATCGTGTGCTATAAATGATTTTACAAGTAGTGTAAGCTTGCGCAGGGGTGCAATTATCGTAGATGATTTGCGCTTTACAAAATATAATTTGTTTGTTTATTTGTTATTTACTTGCAACAAATAAGAAACCCATATTGATTTTGTAAGCATTTCTGTTTCGCCACTTATTTATATTGCGCCGGTTTCGTGAGGGAGGCGGCATGTTACAATCTTTCTAAAATAGTGCGAGAAACGAACCTGTTCTTCACTGGCGTGTGGCGAAAGTTGGCTAGCACGAAAGGAATGAAACAGGAGGTTGTGGTCGGTAATTTTTGCCGCACACCAATGGCTGTCCAGTCAGCGAACACGTAGCATTGCGGCTGTAGCTAGCGCGATAGTGATTGGAGCACGGGGGAGGGGTTGCGGACCCCAGACAAGGTCACGGTATTGATCAACTCTCTCTCCCACCCCGTGATGGTCAAAGCGATATCACACACGCGAGACACACGACCCGCGAACCTTGCTACTTTCGCACCCTCTCAGGTCACTACCCTACGCCCCCTGGAGGTTGCATTAAGTGGTTGGGATACCAGGTTACGTGTAGGAGCACTGCCGTGACTACCTCTCCCATGAAGTGTCGACGTAGATGTCTGTATTAGATGAATGCTGAAAAAGCGACGCATATTCCAGCTTTTTTCGACATGGTTAATCGAATGTGACACCCCGACATTAACATCGACGTTCAGGTAGCTGTATAGGTCTATATAGTCTATTTGCGGTTTCTTCACACTTTTTGAATCAAACCTTTGAAAAATCANTTCAGGTAGCTGTATAGGTCTATATAGTCTATTTGCGGTTTCTTCACACTTTTTGAATCAAACCTTTGAAAAATCAGCCCATGCACGACGTGTTTGGTTGTTTTCTAAATACATATGTCGTGTTAAATACATATGTCGTGTTAAATACATATGTCGTGTTAAATACATATGTCGTGTTAAATACATATGTCGTGTTAAATACATATGTCGTGTTAAATACATATGTCGTGTTAAATACATATGTCGTGTTAAATACATATGTCGTGTTAAATACATATGTCGTGTTAAATACATATGTCGTGTTAAATACATATGTCGTGTTAAATACATATGTCGTGTTAAATACATATGTCGTGTTAAATACATATGTCGTGTTAAATACATATGTCGTGTTAAATACATATGTCGTGTTAAATACATATGTCGTGTTAAATACATATGTCGTGTTAAATACATATGTCGTGTTAAATACATATGTCGTGTATTACAAGCGTTTTATACTTGTGTTAACGTAAAGGTACCTTGTTTTTGGTTAAATTTAACTTTGGCCTATATTTTATCTATAAATTATATTTAATTTTTAATTAATATGAATAAAAACGGTGACCAAATAGATGTGTTGGTAATACCTAGCAATAACTAGTTATTATGCAAAATAATATTACACTGAACGCGCACAAATGCGGTGCACTGTCCCTTTGGTGTAATTTTTTAGACTCGGTCAAGCTTTGTTTGCTTTAGGCGGGAGAATATCCTGGAAGTAGAACTTTGGTAGGTAGGGCTTCAAGTTGGAAGTAACCGTGAATGGACTATACATGTTAACCACTAAAGTGCCGCGCGCGTTTTATCTTGGAGGCTAACGGCAGTACATATGCCTAGCCATACATTATGACAGAGTACCTGTCGAAGTAAATAACAAAAACCTACACCACCTTCTGTTAAAATTCGACATAAATGTGGGTACTAGAGTTATGTCAACATTTGAAGGTTCGACACAAATTCTGCATGTCGTTTCATTGACATGTCCAACAGAACTTTAACACCAGAATAATGAACATAATGCTTTCATTTCAGTCAGTCATGTGGTCGTAGTTTAGGTACTTGTAGCGAGATTCGGCAACCTTAGGCTAGAGTTTTAATAGTACGAAAGACCAGACCCCTTATTGAATCTGTTCACCTGTAAGGGTGCGGTCTACGGCGTGTTTTGCGTGCGAGGGTCCTAGAAGTGCAGGATGGCAACGAAAGCACGCATATCAGATTTCTCATCGCTTTATGTGCAGTGCTTTGAACTGACATCCGGTCTTTTCGTCGGCAATTCTCTTTAGAGAGGTTAAACAGCGAGCGGCCCTTATTGACATATACAATGGCACAGTGCACGTACTTACATCCTGCACTGAAGTTTTCGTGCCTAAAAAGGACTGTAAAAACATCCGTTCTAGCAATTTTCGCTTTGAAAAAACTCATTTTGCGAGAGAGAAATAGAAAACTGAGAAAAGTTATTGGGTGCATACAGTTTGTTATGCTACTCGTAAGGAGATTTACTTAAACATATTTAGCTATTTTTTTGGAATAAAACATTTGACTGAAGTTCTGTTCACCGTTTGGCGATCTAGGCCATAGCCACCCTTAAAAGGTCTACACTAGCTAGGCGACACCCTGATGGATTGACGCAGTTAGCGGCGACAGAGCTCAGCCAATGTCCTGGACAAACAGTAGGGGTGAGACCGGTTCCCCGGCCAAACTATAGGCGTTGCTGAGAGCTAAAGGTTTCAGTACTTCAAACTCTTCCTCCACGGGAACATCGCTAGGTTTTAGCTCTTACGGGAACGATCGCAGGGCACGAAAATCTCGTCCGTCGATAAAACTATGAAGATGTTGACTTGGGCCCCGCAGTCTTTCCTGTGTTGTTTTCGAAACTAAGGCTACTTGAAATCTGCATTTTCCTCTTATTCTTATGCCATCATCTGTCATTTACCCACACTTCTTTCCAGTTTCATTTAAAGGTTTTCCGAAAAAATATAAAAAAATCATACATTTATGAACTTCCCTGGTTATGAAGTTATCTCGCAATGTTATATATTAACAGTCCTTACTTACCTGCTAACGTGCCGTTTTCTCGTTTGTGTCCTCTCCACACTTGCAGTAGCTTTAAAGAAAATTCTGGTCAGTGTTTTATCAATATGTTCTTGAAAGAGTAAAGGAATGAAAACGACTAAGAAAAGTTTAAGATTTGAAATCGTTTGAAGTGCACTGCTTTAAAACGTTGAGTGGTGGAATAATTGGTGCCTTGCAAGGATGTGTTGGCATTCAGGGGAGCGAATTATTCAACACACTTAAGCCCGATATATAGTCTTTGGTTTGAACTATGTTGTCTCTGAGTTAGCCATAAACACGTTTGTGTTTTATTTTCTGTACTTATACGTACAAGAATCGCAGAAATAAAGTTGCTGCAAAATAAATCGGGTAACGAAAATAAACTAATCTTTGCAAGATAAATTACTACGAGAATGATTCAGTGTACTAAACAAATATGGTTGTGGCGATAGGGAATATGGTAACCAACGAAACAGTATCTACAACTGCGCTATATACATACATTTCACACCTAGCGTATCTTAAGTGCCAATTTCGTGCAGGTATGTTTTAATGGGAAGGAAAAGTTGAGGGAATACGAATGTGAACTGTTAAGATAGTGGAAAAAATTACAGTACAGTTTTGGGGATGGATGTTATCAGTGCACATATCGGGAATATATATCCTGGTACTAGGATGTATGGGACATGGGTGATTTCTGCCAAATACGCTGGTTGAAAATATGAAAAAGCCCGTTTAAAGGAAATAATTCATATATTTGCCAGGTGTAAATCGCATGGGGGGAAAACGAGGATAAACAACAGAAAATTCGTCTAAGAAAGAATACACCGTCAGCAGAAAAGTTAATGGGCTTGTTCGATCCTCAAACCTTGTTTAGTAAATCAACCCAAAATAGACACGAGATTGGCGTGTATTTAAATTATAATTTTAGGGTCATTAAAAATTAGAATGCTCGTTAGACCACCGATATATTTTTTTATTCATGATACTTCGTTTGCTTTCATTGCAGCATAAAATACAGTACGCAAAAGAGATTTATAGTTGTGTTATCTAAGCTTTTGTTGCGTGTTGTATGGAAAAAACCGTTAACGATCCGGTTGCAAAACATCTTAGCATTGTAATTAATGGCGCTTCCTGTTGGCGTATTTTGAAGTAACGGCTCTACTGAAAACGTGTGGACAACTTAAGACCTTAAATAATTTTGACAATTAAAAAATAATCGATGGTGTAAACTCGTTCTAAAAAAATATTTCAAAAATGAACATATTGAATATGTTTAATGGATTTAAAATCAAATTTCTGTTTAGAATATTAGCAATGTGTTAATACACTGAAAAAAAAAAAATATATTGTAGTACCCAATAGCACGTAGATTCACAAGTACTAAAGCTATTTAGTGGTCACTAACATATTTGTTTATTGAAAAAACGTTTATTGGCTGCCACCAAATGTTTGGTTGGCAGCAATAGAAGTCATTTTATTCACAGTAAAACACTTTTGCTGCGACTGCAAAACTACATCCGTTTTAGTCTGCGCATGCGCTCTGNACAACCGTTAACGATCCGGTTGCAAAACATCTTAGCATTGTAATTAATGGCGCTTCCTGTTGGCGTATTTTGAAGTAACGGCTCTACTGAAAACGTGTGGACAACTTAAGACCTTAAATAATTTTGACAATTAAAAAATAATCGATGGTGTAAACTCGTTTTAAAAAAATATTTCAAAAATGAACATATTGAATATGTTTAATGGATTTAAAATCAAATTTCTGTTTAGAATATTAGCAATGTGTTAATACACTGAAAAAAAAATACATTGTAGTACCCAATAGCACGTAGATTCACAAGTACTAAAGCTATTTAGTGGTCACTAACATATTTGTTTATTGANTATTGTAGTACCCAATAGCACGTAGATTCACAAGTACTAAAGCTATTTAGTGGTCACTAACATATTTGTTTATTGAAAAAACGTTTATTGGCTGCCACCAAATGTTTGGTTGGCAGCAATAGAAGTCATTTTATTCACAGTAAAACACTTTTGCTGCGACTGCAAAACTACATCCGTTTTAGTCTGCGCATGCGCTCTGGCATATTCGAAGTGGTCACCTTCTGTCTAGCCACGACGCCATATTTGTTCGTGTTGTTCTTCTTGAACAAGATTACAAACCAATTTATAAGTGATATTCTTTAGCAACTTGTGAATGGATTTTATCATTCTTTCATTCCAAGTATGTAAATGTTACACGTAAATGATTCTAGAAAATTAACTTCCCATGAGAAGTGTGCAAACCTTGTCGCATGTGCCACTTATTAGATTTGTGTTATGTTCGTGCTAAAGACACCACTAACATCAAGTAAGGTGGCGCAATGGTAACACGCTGAGCTCGGATTTGAGAGGTCGAAGGTTCGAATCCCACTCATGACTTACAATTAAATTTTTAATGGTTTTTTACTTACAAAAGCCGTCAACCCGCAAAACACTTTTGTGAGCCTCACTATAATCGGCGTTGCTGATATCGTCATAATTTTTCTGCGACTAATGAACANCTATAATCGGCGTTGCTGATATCGTCATAATTTTTCTGCGACTAATAAACACATTATTGCTTACAAACACACTAAATTTATTGGTGACCACAACGTCATCATGTGGTTTACACTAAATACTGAATTTAAAAAAATTTTTGTTGATGCCACAAAATATTTTGTGATGTATATATTGACAAAATATTTTGTGGCCGCCAACCAAATTTGTTTGGTCACCACAAAACAATTTTTTCAGTGTACTTTATGATGCTGACAGCCAGTGAAAATTAGCAGTTTGCGGAAATAGTCTGTCAACAAAACCAATTATTATACTGTTCATACGGGTGGGTAAGTATCACTGATAAAAACAATAAGATAGAAAATAACAACTGTGCGATGTATTTGATGAACTGAAGGGGAGAGGGTCAATTTAAACGCTTATTAGTTAGGGCGATGAATTGTTTCCTTCTTACTTGTTCATGTATTTATTTTATGGAATATGATAAACGTCGCTGGCGTGCAGAGATGCGATGATCGCGGTGCAAAATGCAAGTCTAGTAGCGCAGGCACGTTTCACAACTGGCCAGGTTGTGAAGGGGATAGTGTCGAATTTGAAATTAGTTATTTAAAGCATACCGTTTGGCCAAAATAATTTGTATTCAGTCTTTTTTTTAAGCGGATAGTACACATTTGTGCAAAAATCATTAACACCAAGATGAAAACTATTTATAAACATTAATTTTACTATGCAGAACATACCGATAAAAATGGAAAAATTTCGTGAATTTTGTTGAATTCAAAATGTCTCGCATTTCATTAGCATGTCTTGCAGAATAAAATTTGCATTGCTGCAAAGTCGTAGGAGATATTATTACACAAGCACCCGTCTAAAAATTAAAATCGGGGCTAAAATAACGAACTTCGAGCTCACTTCTTGTCGAATCAGTTTTTAGAGTAGGATACACTGGAAACCAGGTATCAAGTCCTTGGGTGGATTGTACTGAAATCAACATTGTTTACTGGAATATTTAAACTTATCTTTGGGTGGGAATAAGATGACATGGAAGGGGGAGGGGGGGATTTGAATGGTTTAAAATATATTGTAGATGGGTATTTAATAAAAAATCAGGATTGGTATGTCTGGCATTGTGCCATTCCGTAAGGGGGCGCCTATCTGGAACTGTTTCTTCCGCGTTTGAGGCCGAAAAGCGGAAGAACGATAACGACGACACATCCACGCCCTTTAGTGCATCCTCGCCACTAAGTACATATGTGACTAGGCGATGAACATATTTCATTGAAGGAAATTCTGTAGCAAGGTTCAGAGTACAGGTCCCTCAAGCACTTTTGTGTGTATATGACCCCACGAATATTTTGATACACGCGCTTTGAAAGATCATTTTTTAACTACGTTGAAGTGCTCTTTTTATGGCGTTTATTATTGTGATGTCTTGAAAGTAATAGGGAGGCATAATCTAAAGTGTGCGTTCTTTTAGTTTAACAGTATGTTTCAACGTTATTCAATCCCCAGGTAGGCGGTACCCTTAATGTAAGCAGAATGCTGTTTCTCTACTGGCCGGTTGCCGCACTTATTCAGACATGAGCATTTCTAACACAAATGATCACACAAGGGCATCTGCAACTACTAGCTAGCACAAAACAAGACGTTTCAGAGCTGTACTGTCATTCTCACCTTGAACTCTTAACGTTTTTTATTTACCGTGGTTCCTGTTGGAGGTAACTGACCTTGTGTTTGCGCATTTTCCCGTAGCAGTATTGCCAATCTAACGTCGCTTTATGAACCGTGGCTCTAAATGTACTGTTAGTTACCGCTGTACGAGTCACACCATTTGAAAATATGTTACAGTGGTTTCCGTCAGAGTAATTTGTTACTGCGTAACATTGAAACACTGTCTTCTGTAAGGGCAGTTTCTAAAATACGATTGTTTTGCAGAACTGGGACAACAGAATTGCTTTATTCGAATGCTAGGAAATCGTAGCTGGCAATCAGAAAAACTCGCAGAATACGAAGATATAATCTGTTCACGGTAAAGTGAGCACTTTTGAGGCCCACGTTACTTTTTCCTTAACCATTTTTTAATCCTTTCCACCACTTTTTGAAATAAATATTACCACAGTAATATCCACAGTGTATATATTTCACCGGACTTGAAAGTTAACGTCTACGACTACAATGAAATACAGGGCTAGTATAAAAGAATACCCCAAATTTGTAGATCTATAATATAAAAACCAAACAATCTACAGCCTTGATTGACGAATCAAATGAACCGTGGAACCGTTAAGTTTGTTTACCATAACTTCATAAATGTTCAATGTGACCATCACGAGCGGCCCGAACGACATCTACGCGACAATCAAACTCGTTCCACACTCTTGTCAGCATGTCCGGTGTACTTTTCTGTGGCTTCGTGTTTTTAAACTTTAGTAAACGAGTTCGTGTTGGTTGTCTGGTTACTTCGTTTCAGTCGTTTCAGAACGCACGTACTGCTACCGTGTCCGCTTTAACCCCGTCGTATTGGGGAAGAAAGGGGGGGGGGGGAAACCCCCCACACACAACCTAATATTGCATTTTTTTTTTTTAGGAACGAGAAACATATTTGATTGCATTGTTTTCTCAAACTTACATGTAGGAATAAATGTTATCGATTTTGCATCACACATTAGTACCAACCCGCTACAGGAATAAAATGGTTTATTTTGAAAATGAATGCAGAGGACTACCTCTGCACGTGTCAACATGTGTATGCAACAGTTTATGTCATAAAAATGTATGTATGTAATTAAATTTTGCTTGTTTCAGCCCCCCCCCCCCGCTCCATGTAAATTTTTTTATGAATTTATGCATTACTTTCAGTCTTTCTTTGTTATATATTTGTGGTTTTTTTCGTAATGCAAAGATGGTTAAAGGTAGTAAGTAGTTTTTGACACAGTTGTGCACAATCTTTGATAATTGTGAGGAAAAGAGCAATATACAGAGATATATTAGTATATCTACCATTTTAACAGCATATAAGGCACAACATATAGAATTCTGGGATGTCACTGCTTTCAAATACGCAGTTTGTTCGCACTATAGACGTGGCCTCTTCTCCAGTCACGTAAATTTCTCGTGTATGTTGTGTGTGTTCATGTGCATACCCGGCGTTTTTTTTTGTTCGTGATGTCTGTACAAGTCGTGTGTCCGCTGGCCTTGACTCCGCACATGATCACGGTCGCATGAGAGGTAGGGCCTGATTTATTCAGTGTTGCCAACACTTGCGAATTGAGTTCTTTTGAAAGCTATTGCAGTGCGGTTTTCAGCTCAGTTGTAGAAGTGCATAACACTGCTTAGTGTTGCCTATCGTTTGTAGAAGTGAACTAGCGCCGTACGCTTGTTTTAAGGCCATTGTCACGTTCATTTTTGCGGGAGATTATCCTCTTAAGGGAGCCGTAGGTTCTGAGTAGTATTGTTTTATGTACACTGTAAGTCGTGATTCCATTGCGTTTTAATTCTCCAGGGTTTTGTATTCTTGTTCAATCGGAGTAACCTGTGAAATGCATATGGCTTGCATAACGCATGGTTCTGTCTCTGAACGATCTGCCAGTCAGATTGAAAGTTTGCATGTTTTAATAATTGTCTTATTCCTAGTTCTTGTAATGGCGAAGCGTTGGACGCACGGGGGCATAATTACACTATTATAAGTATCCCAAACACCCTATTTTGTTTTTAAATTTAAGTTTTGCTTAAACCTTTCTAGAACTGTATTTCTCGTTTTCCCGCTCAAGTTTTCTTTCTAGTTCACGTTTATTGTAAATACCTTTGTCACTTTACCGATAGACGAAAAACGTTAGNCCCGCTCAAGTTTTCTTTCTAGTTCACGTTTATTGTAAATACCTTTGTCACTTTACCGATAGACGAAAAACGTTAGTATTGCACCCTAGTGTAAAACATGCAACTCATTAAAAAGTACCTACACAGCACTACCAAAATGGTGAGAAAAGTAGGATTTATGTTACGTATGAAAGAAGAATGCGTCTATAATGTATCACTGTAAAATATTTTCTAGAATGTGTTTGTAAAAATGTTTAAAAATTAAATATTAACTGATTTTCTAATTAGAATTGGAACGATTTTATATTCTTGCTGTTTCAAAATGCACATAAAAAAAAAGTGGCTATTATAATAAATGCTGTGGTTGTGAGAAAACATTAGTAGCAATTTTAACAAATATTTTTAATAATTTATTTTATGCATATCCATACCAGCCACGAAAATTATTATAAATGTTATTAATCAATTATTTCAAATATTTGTTAACATTAGTACCAATATTTCTTAATTAAAACCATACTAATTATTGTGATTGCTCTACTGCATGAAAGTTTTCTTGCAAAATGTGCTTTTGGAAACATACAAAATGCAAATAAGTTTAAATTTTGGTTAAAAATAAGCCCTTAATGATGCTTAAACATTAAAATAAATGAATTATAGCAAAACATTTTACAGTGTTAGACTTTTTTATGCAATCTTCTGTAGTCTGCAGCGTAAAACTAAGTTTTTGACCATTTTGGTAATGTGTACAACTTTTTAACAAGTTCGTTGTACAGGCGGATGCAGTGCTCCATTGTAAGACACTACTTCTCCCTTAAATTGCTACGTGAGTTTTCTGGAATATTTATTAACACAATGTAGTCTGTGACGGTGCTGGAAAACAGTACATCCTGCATTATTATTCAGCGCAGAAAATTGCACGTCCTAACACGGGGATATATCGACGAGGGAGCTGTGGTTTACCAGGTTGGTGACCCGTTAGACGTAAGTCGACGTTGGCGTTGGTGCCGATGCGGGTGCGTGGCTTGGCAGGCGAGCGCAGGTTGTCGGCGTGGAGGCTTGAAGCTCTGATGCAGTGACTCACATTAATATTCAGCCACCTATGATTATCGCAGTTTCATGGCCTTATGTTACATTATTAATGAAGGTAAAGATACATCATATTGCACAATCATTCTTGTGTACTTTAAATGAAATATAGCGGTAGCCAATAACGGAAATGAGCAATGCAACTTAACAAACAATATGATTTTGTCATCCCATGCTGCATAAGTACGCCACTTTAATATTCGGCCATCGGCATTCAAACACAAACATAATCCTCTTTGAAAACTAAACACACACTTGTTTAGTACCTGATTGCATGGCCATTCTGTTTAATTACTTCTCGCAGGCATTGTGGCATATTAGCAACTATATTCCTGGTACNATGCCACTTTAATATTCGGCCATCGGCATTCAAACACAAACATAATCCTCTTTGAAAACTAAGCACACACTTGTTTACTACCTGATTGCATGGCCATTCTGTTTAATTACTTCTCGCAGGCATTGTGGCATATTAGCAACTATATTCCTGGTACNTACCTGATTGCATGGCCATTCTGTTTAATTACTTCTCGCAGGCATTGTGGCATATTAGCAACTATATTCCTGGTACATTCGGAGCCAATCTTACTCCATTCTTCCTTGAATCTTTTCTCTAATTCTTTTGTGGACCTAATTGTTGTAGNGTACATTCGGAGCCAATCTTACTCCATTCTTCCTTGAATCTTTTCTCTAATTCTTTTGTGGACCTAATTGTTGTAGAACGCAGTCTTCTTTTGAGTTCATCCCACAGATTTTCTATGGGATCCAGGTTGGGTATAACTCCTTCGCACAATTAGACTTTTAGACAGTTATAACAGTCAGCCCTTGACAATGTATGACATTTGTTTTGGGACTTTATCTTGGTAGAACTTAAACGTGTTCCTAATGCCCAGATTATCATCCCTCTTGTGTAGGTTTGCTGTCAGGGTGTTGAGATGGTCTTCCTTTTTCATTGTTCCATCGACACGTACAGCCTCTCCAGCACCTGCTGTAGATATACAGCCCCAGATCATAATACTACCTCCACTGTGTTTCACAGTAGGTTGTATGTTCCCAGGTTTTAGCTCCTGATTTGGCTTGCGCCATACTGTTACCCTGCCATCTGAACCAAACACATTCAATTTCGTCTCATCAGCAAAAATAACATCATTCCACCAATTTTCATCTTTGTCAGCGTGGTCTTTTGCGAACGTAAGTCGTTACTTCTATTTGCCTCATTAATGAAAGGCTTCTTTCTAGATACTCTGCTATTATATCCTGCTCTTCTGATAACTCGTCGTATGGCTTCTGGATGGACGTTCTTTCCGCATTCATTGAGTACCTCCGTTGTAAGTTTGCAAGCACTAATTTTCGGACCTTTCTTAATTTTTCTGATTACTAGAAGTTCTTCTCTCTCGTTTATTTTCTTTGGCTGTCGTTTTTGACCTACCGAATATATTCTGTCTTCCTTCTGAAACCTTCTTACGATGTCTCAGACAGTGGACCTCGGCAGATTCAAGTGCTCCGCAATTTCTCGTTGAGATTTCTTCTTTGCATGATGACAAATTACCAGCTGCCGCTGTTCAAACGTTGTATTCTTGCCCCTACGTCTAATTTGTCTGACTGACGCAGCCAACAGAGCTATCCAATACAACCTCTCAGCGCAGAGAGCGTGCAGGGAATGAAACGAGGTAAGAACGCAATGTGCATCATGCCTGTGCNCCAATACAACCTCTCAGCGCAGAGAGCGTGCAGGGAATGAAACGAGGTAAGAACGCAATGTGCATCATGCCTGTGCCAACGCCGTCTTCAGAGTTTAGAACCTAACTGTACATCGTTTCCAAGGCTCAATGAACTTCTCGATGATACTCAAAGTTTCAATTATATTTCAAAGATAATTTGAAGGACTTGATTTTAATACATTTGGCTTCTTTGAAAATCGAAATAGGAGACTGTTTCTCAGACATTTGTTCAGAAAACTGGCAATTTAAATTGGTGAGAGACCCTTTCAAAGTTGATGTGAACATACTTCCTGCTATTCTTCAGGAACAGACAATGGACCTAAAATAAATACTTGAATTTTAATGTGGGCCTAACCTATAGCAGTACTATAGGGATAAGTTCAAATTTTAGTTTTAACAATTGTAAAACAAAATAATTTCATTAAAAGGGGGGAGGGCGTGACCACATATATTAGTTAAAAGGGGGACATGGACTTTAAAAGGTTCAGAACCCCTGAGTTAAAGCATAATACTCATGGTAATTTACTCTTTTGTCAAATACTATACGAATCTGAGTTCACTGACTCACTTCACCATGCCAAGCTCTCCTTGACAAACCCAGTGGAAAGAAAGTACTTGTTGCGTGAGAGAGAGAGAGAGAGAGAGAGAGAGAGAGAGAGAGAGAGGGGAAGGGGGCTACGTTATGCTGAGTGAAACCGCTTAAATAGAGAGATATCATAAAAACAAATTAGCCCTCGTCGGCAAGTAGTACCGTTCGTTGGACAGCAATTAGAGCGGAATTTCCTTCCANATCATAAAAACAAATTAGCCCTCGTCGGCAAGTAGTACCGTTCGTTGGACAGCAATTAGAGCGGAATTTCCTTCCACATAGAAAGCCAGTGTAACACGACTTGAGATCGGAATGTGGCGGCATCGTAGAGCAGATCGTGTGCACCGATCGTGTATCATATTTATTTGCGAAACCCGAAAAATGAAAAAAAAAAAAAAATAGCTTAACATAAATGTGGTAAGTAATTTTTGCTCTATCTTTAATTCATATTTTTTCCTAACGCTCTTNAAAAAAAATAGCTTAACATAAATGTGGTAAGTAATTTTTGCTCTATCTTTAATTCATATTTTTTCCTAACGCTCTTGCATTTAATTATCACATCTTAAACAGTTACAAATAAAATGTTCGTAAATTACAACACACATTCAGTGATTCAACATATGACCTGTTTCAGATATATGCTATTGATTTTAGCCATTTGTGGTTAATTTATTTTATTCTAATAAATATGAATTAGAAATTCTNTTTCAGATATATGCTATTGATTTTAGCCATTTGTGGTTAATTTATTTTATTCTAATAAATATGAATTAGAAATTCTTTAATATTCTTGACAATACTTTTTATTAGATTTTGTGGATTTTTTCCCTCTCGTATTAAAATTCTCTTCCTATTTTTAGACACAAAATTAATTCACAAATTTAATTACAGACATTATCACAAAGGTGCCACTTAACAAATATTAATGCATGGTAAGGTACAATTGTGAATACAACTTTCCGCCCATAACACAAATTGCCATTCTATAAATGGTCACTGCCACAGAATATTTACTTGTAATATAAAATAAAGCTAATCCTTTTAACGCTTGAGGAAAACCTATCAATGCTAACACAGCGTCAACTAGAGACTTTCACGACTCTCGCTAACTTTTATAAGAGGCCTCTTCCCGCATATTTTTATAAACTTATATTAATATGTTTCTGATATAGAATATTATTCACTGATTAGCTTTTCAGTCGGCATAATGGAAATATGCAACTCTAAATACTACTAACATGCCTAATGTTTACAATTCATTTCTGCGGTATTATACCTTCAAAGGTCTTCCAACTTTGACTTCGGTCAAGTCATTTATTACTTCTCCAAAGTCCAGTTTCCTGGTCATGTACAACTCGATAGAAATAAGTTTTAATCCTGTCATTGTTTTTTATATGTAAAAATTTGAAGGACTTGCTGAAGGACTACTTTTCTCCTCAACGAACGTTCTACACTGGCATATTTAAATTATAATAAAATGATAATAAAGTTCTGGTACACTCAAAACATTTAAACGAGATTATATTCAATATATTATTACATCCAGCACACTAAAAAAATACATTTATCCGAAACAAACTTTCGGGATAACTTAACTATTCCTATGAAGAGTTCATCATACTGACGCCACACACTTTTCTATGTCGAGTACGAAGAAATTCAAGTTGAATGGACCAAGCTGATATTACGCTTGCAAGGTGCAAGCATGAATGTATGCGCAGATGGCCAGACTGAGTCGATTGAGTTTCAGACAATAGTTACAAAATTTTGACATTCTTTATCTTGGTGCTTGCTGGCCCTGACCTGACATCAGGCTGCATTATCAGAGNAATAGTTACAAAATTTTGACATTCTTTATCTTGGTGCTTGCTGGCCCTGACCTGACATCAGGCTGCATTATCAGAGATGTTGCAGCATAGGATTACGAAGCTTTAACACACTCTCACCATTACCCCGCCACGCCACTAGCCAAATATGATTATCGTAGTAGACATATTATTTTATTATTACCATACATTGATACCATTGTAGAAATGAATAACGAATACGTGTATTTTCAAGCCGCCGTGCCACACAGTTGTGCATACTTACCCTGTTGTGANTTGTAGAAATGAATAACGAATACGTGTATTTTCAAGCCGCCGTGCCACACAGTTGTGCATACTTACCCTGTTGTGAATCGCGTGGGTGTCAAGTACACTGAAGTGTAGTGGCTAGGCACACTGCTCACGAACCAGCGGTAAGATGTTCGTGAATTATAAACCGTTATGATCTTACTTTTTTTTAACGAATAATTATTTTTCACCGTTTTAACTAAGTAGTTCTTGTATTTTTTCTTCGCCGTGCACAAATTAATAACATTTTTAAATATCTGAAATTTATATCCACATAACCCTACACCGTTTTGAACTATGTACAACGTCTGAGATAAAATTACAACCAACGAAATTGTAAATCTTTTTTTATTATGTGTTAAGAGTTATTAATTACCATGAACTGAATTGATATGGTTCATGGTATAGAATATTTATCATGAAATAACACTTTGAAGAGAATAAGTATTCTTTTCGTTAGGTTGAATTATTTCATTGATATTCGAGTTTACAAATGTTTTACTGTCTAAAAACACCACATCTATTGTATAAACTCTTGATTTTCACGTGAAATTTTATGAATATACCAGAAATGTTAGCGTACACAAGAATAGCACTAGGAGTATTAGCCAAATATGAAATATCACAGTTCACAACTTCGTGCTAGATGACCACGTTTTAATATTTTACTCGATGTTTCAAATGTGTGTGTTATTATATTTGTTTTCTTCTTTGCACACGTGTTCATTTCCGTGACCTCAATAATGGCTTTTGGGAAGCGTTGGGGACAGAAACAGGCCTCTATTTTATTCAAAAGAGAGATATTTTACAATTAAGTATTGCCAACAGTCGTCGCAAAGTGTGTGTTGGTGCAAAGTGTTTAATTTGAAGCAAAATATAGCGATCGTCGCAAGGACGAGTGGTCATAATCTCTAAAACGCTATCTGAAACCCGGCACAACGTAAAGTTGCGTTCGGAAACAAACTAGCGTTCGTGGGTCGTAATAGGCTTGCTGGTGGGTCCCTGGACATTTACTAGTCCAGCCTCCCTGTAATTACCTCTTAAACTCACACAACAAAGGCACATTGTGAATCGGCACATTTCGCAAACCAGTTTAGATTCTTCTTTACACGACATAATTCCTAATTTAAAGCATAATGTATTTTATCGTAGACCCACCTTTACTGTGTATTACGCACTACTCTACGCACTACTGTCTACGCACTGCTTACTATCACATAAGCTTCTTTTAAGGCAAGATTTAGGTAATTATGTAAACTGGTACTAAATTCGTTTCTTCTGACACAAAATTCAATACTGAGGCGCATAACTTTTATTTCATTTTAAGATTCAAGACACACCTATAGATAATTAATCCTGTGGTAAAATAAATATTTTTCTTACAATTCTCTGCTACAGCAGCTCTAAGTAGAACATCTTAAGAAGACGATTCATAAAACTATCTCGTGTTAAATCAAAATATTTTACATACTGTATCTTGTGAACTGCTGTTGCCCTGAATGGCATTTGAAATAAGCAAGTATCTAACAGATTGGTTTAAAATGTTAATATTTTAAAGTGTTTTCTTCAAATTTCATTTAGTTAAACTCAGATTTGGTTAACGTTTATTAGTTTTAACATTAATTATGTACAAAAACTTTAATATAGCTACAGAAGATCAGATAAACAGGGACTTGTAAAAAAAACTGTGACAGAAATTTTGTAACCAGAATGGAATCCTAATAAATGCAATAAGTTGTTATATCTTGAATGACAAGCATTTGTGTACATATTTGAGTACGGTTGAAGTACAGTGCAAGCCTATGTAAAAAAAATGTACAGTCCTAGAAGTAGTAATGATTATTGCAGAAAATAATTGATTTTGCTGAGTTATTGGCAGGTGGCTGAAATTTATCACTAAACACGTAGGTGTAATACACTACAACTCACATCTGCAAGCAGTTTGCGATAGCATCACTATTATGTAGTTAGCTGGTGCGAGAGCCTCCCCTCTCAAGATACTAGGGATTCTGAGACATTTCTGCACTATACAACCAGTAATCTGCATTTTAGGTTAATCGTAGGTAGACACATTTCAAATCGAAAAGTAAACGCAGACTGCAAGACCCGAAGTACGTTATGTTGAGATATACACCACTATACTTATTCTTCAACAACTGCTTTCTTGTATTTTGCTGATCCCCTTATTTGCTAACACACTTGGCTGTTCTTCATCTCAGTTCTAAAAAATATTTTTTTTTATTTATAGTTGTTTTAGAACTTTCATGGAAAATAGTTGAATTGCCTGGTCTGAAGAGAAAGAGAGGTGAGGGCCTAAAATTGTTGTTTGCCCTAGGCCCCGAGAAACCTCTGCCGTTCAAGCTCGAAGTAGGTGGAGTTCGATGCGTGGGCCGAGGTATCTGAGATGCGCATACGCCCGCCGCGCCGCGAGCGATTATCGATTCTCTGTCGGGCAAGCTAGGCGCTGATGATCGATGTGGCGCGGGTGCTCATGACCTACCCCTTCTGGTCTCCCGGCGACATCTGCTGCGGCGTAATTACCGCTGCTCGGGTCATCAACGGGTCCTGCATACGCGGTCAACCCTACAGGATAAGTTGCGGCTCTTCACCGAAAAAAAATGTACTTAAACACCGAAGGCTGTTCACGGTAAAGTGAGCTCTTTTGAAATCAACCTTTGAAAAATTTCACTGCCCCTACCTGCGTTTATTTTAACGGACATGCTGACTGGTATCCGCTCAGTGAAATTGGCAACGACTGAGGGTTAGTAGTTCCACGCCATAGTGTTAACTTACAGATATTATAAAAACGTTCGGCAATACTGCCATGATTTATTTTATTCTATTTTCTATTTTTTTTAATGCGTGGTAAGTGTAAGAATAAGCAAATCTGTAAAATATTGACTTTGCTAATAATTTAACAGTTTCACTTGACCGACGCATGAGCAAAGTGATCAGGCCCATGGAAATATTAACTGTACGTGGCTTGGAAGAATACACAATGTGCATACAAGTAGATTTTAAGCAGGATTTTCAATAGTGCTGGCTTTACCTTGAACAACCTTTACACTTAATTCGTGGTTATTTCCAACTTTTCTGAAGCGCTGTCAAAGTTCTATTTTCAGGATATTCCAGCGCTTCATGCAGACAAAGCTTACTTAACCAAGTCTAGAGAATCGCATCAAATTACACCGTATTTGTGCGCATTCAGTTACTGCTGATAGACCATAGTAGTAGACCAGTAACTAACGCATTCAAAGTATACTGTGCGCCACGTATCTGCGGAATGAATGACGTTTGCAAACCGTCCTGCTATTGGCCATTATCTCGTGGAAGAGTAGGTGATCTGAGAACACAGCGCGGGATGCCTCCCTATTAAGTGTGTTGGACCCCAAAAAATTAGTAGTTTTATATCTGTACCAAACGTTGTTAAACGTGTACGCATTGTATGTAATCACATTTTATACGAATAAAAAATTTTTACACTTAATATTGTTTGGCTAATTTTATGTTGAATATAACATTTTTTTCTGTTTTGCTGCAGCAATAATAAATTCTAACTAAGTTGTACAAATTATACAATTTACAACATAAACTAATGCCGTGGGCTACTACTGTAGATATAGGCAATAGCCTAATTACAGCTCATACCAATTTGAAAAAAAGGTTAAAAATATGCAAAAAGTATTTATATTTAACATGTTTTTGTTATTGTTGATTACATGTCACGCTGTGGCCCATGGCATTAGTTTACTTTGTAAATTTTTTCATCTGTACAACTTAATATATATACACTTTAGTTTAGTTTCAACAAAAAATAATAATTTTGTATTTGACATAGAATTATTCAAAAAGTATAAAGTGTATTTTTTTTTAATTTGAGAAAAATATCACATACCATGCGTACGAGTTTGAACAATGTTGGGTACAAATATAAAATTGTTAATATTTTGGGGATCCGACATACTTAAGGGTGTACTGATTAACATTTAGACATCACCTGAGACTACTTTTTCCTCAAATTATTATTTTCTACATCTTATGACAGTCACAGTTTTATTCTTTTTGTAACTTATAAATAAAATAAACCAAACTATTTGCAAACATTTTAAAAAGTGCTACTGAAAGGCCCTGTCTTAATTCATTTTAATGTGTGCATAGCAGAAGTTATTTTAAAAAAATTCTGATGCAGTCACAATTAAAAAATATACAAGAATTCCCTTACTTTCAGCAATTTTTTGAAATTGCGAAAACATTTTCTTGTGCGATTTTAAGACTCTTGAAGTAGCTCGTGGCATCTTCTTTTAGTGTGAACTCTCATTTCTATAGATAGTTAGTTCTCATTATTTTTTCATTCCTAAATCAGTCAAATTGTGAATTTGTCATGTATTTATGCAAAAATGGTTTGCTAGATTTTTTTTTTCTAGTAATGAGTAATCTTTGATAACGTTTAAAAGTTAAACAGTATATGGTGCAAACATAATATTTTTCTTTTTTCGTGTCCTACGCCCTTAACTGATTTCAAAAAATTTATTATTTCAATAATTTCAGTTCTGCGTAGGTAAATTAGTTTTCAAAGCAAGTTATCTATGAAATAATAGGATGACTATGTAGTGTTAATAGTGAAAGAGACGATAGCAAGTAGCTTTCAAAATATGAAGAGATATGAGTGACAATTGATCACCATGGAAAATTTTTTTATATTATTCTTTGAGTAATATGATAGGCTGCTCAATTATACCCCCACCCTTCGCGCTCTAATGGATTCCAGGAATTGTCGGTGACGTCTGTCATTGTGACATTGCTCGAGCTCTCAAATATGTCTCAATACAACCATTCGGTTTTTAAACGAAAGTTGTAAGAAAACTCTGTCTTTAATTTTATATATATATATATATATATATATATATATATATATCATTTCATTTTTGCAATTATAAAATATGACGAACATTTTTACGAAAGGCTGTGAACATCTAATGGTAAACATGTTCACCTGCTATGTGGAAAGTTTCCGTATATTCACGTAATTTTTTACGGAAATGTATATGTTAACATGGAAATGTTGTCGTTATGGGACCTCCCTAGTAAACATTTTTTAACTCCTCAAGGTTACGTCCGGCCATAAGGATGCATTGCAACGGCGATGGAAAATAGCATAAGCAAGCTTCGCGCGTGTTCTGTTTTCTCAGAATTTTAAGCGGTGACTGTAGGGTTTTAATACAGAAATCTTTTCATAAGAGATACAGCAGTGTCTCTTTAGTTTAAAATACTTTTACAGACAAATAAATTTCTTAAACAGTGATTTTTGCTGACTTAACTCTTTTCAACGACGACATTTGTGTTTCAATAACCAGGTTTATAAATCGGCAGCAAAATGTTGACTTTTATTTCTGCCATGAAGAAATATTTACATTTAAATATTCCATTGTTTACAAAAAGTTAGAACAAGCACAACGTGTGTACAACGAGACTCGTATGAAAATTATAGGAAATGCTCATTCATGCGGCAGTTGTAACCAAAAGGCAGTCCAAGCCACTTTCAACAGACTGAAACTTCACATTTTAACTGAAAAGCCGCGTGCGTTACTAACACATGTCATTTCTTTAAGCTTGTGTATTTTGTGTGGATTGAATGTGGTTAGTAGTACACCTGGGAAATTGTTTAATTTTGTGTTCAAATCAATTTATATAACGGAAAAGTATTATTTTCGTTTTATATACAGTTGAGACACTTGTATAACGAGAAAAATTGTTTATGGTAGTTATGAAGTTATTTACTGAGAAAACGGAGTCCCGTAATTGTATAAAGTTTTCTTTTCGTCAACAGTTTAGCTGTAATTTCATGGAAAAAAATTTTTTGTGTAAAAATGCCAATCGACTTTCAAATGCCACTTCTCCGCTCCCTTCCCTTCGCATACGTTCTCGCGTGCACACAAACACACATGTAATTGCTGAGACGGAGATATGTTGGGCGATATTACACCGTCAGTAGAACGTTAGTCTTATCAACCTTGGCCAAGAAGATAATATATATTAACGTGCTTTCTGACCATAACCTTAGCGCAATTAACGATTAAGAATAGAGTTGCAACTGAACAGTAATTGGATACGGGTAAGGTCAGGTGCCTTTGTGATAATAACACCGTGACTTTCAGGTTAAACGGCCTCGGCGTTCCTAAGAGACAGGTTAGTGTATTTTTTTTATTCAACCTTAGCTATCAAAACCTGTTGCTTAGTTTTAGTTGTGTGTTCAGTAAGAGTTTTTTTTTTTTTTTTTTTCAATAATAAAATACGCATTTATTTGCCGTACGTTTAATGGAATATATACACTTACTTTAATAAATACAAAAATGTTTTAGTATATAATAATGGCAATGCATGCTGTTCATGTGAACGCTATTTCAGATAAAAGATGTTTCGGAGTGCATTCAAGGTCAGTTTTGTTTAGTCTGGTATCACGAAAATTGCCATTTTATGCGTGATAGTTGTGAGAAATCAGATAACATTGATTACGCTCTAAACTTGAAACAGTGAGAATTGAGCCAAATAAGTGAAAACAGTGAAAATTGAGCGTTTGAAAATCACCGCCAGATAACTAATTAATATGGTGACTAAATTTCACTGATTTATGCAGTATTTCCCACTGAATGTCAAGAATTCCACTGCTATGCGCCATTTGTTCCCAGTTAATTTGCTTGATTCGGCAGTAGCTTATCAACGGACTTTCAGTGAATGTTATTTCACTAATTGATATCACTGATTCGGACTTAGTGTAAAATGAAATTGTATAAATTAACAATAATATCACGGAGTAATTTACTACACTATCACGGAGTTACCAGCACTATCCTTTCATAGTCCATTTTGCATTTAATAATGAAATATTTTTGTTTTTATCGTACATCATTTAAAAAGTATTTCTTTGACTATCCAGCAAAACCAGAAAATCATTTTTATAACACTTCGTCGAAAACTTTAATAAAAACTCTTAGTATCACTGAGTAACCGGATCTTACCCTAAAACTTTTTCATTTTGTTTGTCCAAGAAAGTTATTGTACGCTAGTAATTCATCAGCCGTTGTGTGTTTCATAAATTGGATATACATCAAAATACGCGTTACAAAATGTAACCGCTGTGTTAGCTGACACGGTAGTACTGCAATCGATGAAATTTGTTCTAAAGCTTAATATCTGGGTCCACAATATGAAAAGTTAAGTACGTAATCATAGTTAAGATTATACTTATCTCTAGTGTTCAAAGGCGACTGCCTACGTGGTTCTTCAACTGGTTGCAGCATGTTTGAAATAAGAGTTTCAAGGAACTATTAAACGTGTCCCCACTGTATTTACTTACGAAAACCAGCACACACACCCCAGAAGAGAACAGAATTTTACTTTCAGATGATGCCCCTGCGCGTAGCGGCGATTGCGCACTTAATGCGCGTGGCAGTGTAGCCTTATCACTCCAGAGTTTCTCGGCCTTAAAAGCAGAAAGTATTTCCCACTAGATGTACAAATAACGTTGCACGGGACTGTGACTTTATTCATGTGTGAATCAAGTGAAAACGTGAAATTGTGAGGCACCTAAATGTGTTCTTAATGAGCTGATTAGATCTCTTTAATATCTATAAAGCAAGAAAAAAAAACTATTTGCTATAAATGTTAACATTGCACTCGCAATACATGTGTACGGCAGCATATATGTAGTTACGGGCAGTGATTTTAGACGTATAAGGTTGATTTCAAAAGTGCTCACTATACCGTGAACAGCCTTTAGTAGTGTTTAATATTTGTTAAATCATTTTTAGTATAGTTCATTCACTGTTACTTCCGACTTTTCTGGAGCCGTGCTGAAGTTCCGCTCCCAGGATATTCCTCCGCCTCATGCAAACAATGCTTAATCGTGTCTAGAAAATTACATCAAAAGGACAACGCACGAATGTGGTGCGTACTCTGTGTAATAATAGTCCAACACACCTAATTTCTCCGTGTGTTTGTTCTTATTAATTATAAACCAAATATTATAATTTATAGATAAAATGTAAGTAACAGTTCAATTCAGCCAAAAACAAAATATTTTTATATTACCATAAGTATAAAATGCTTGTAATACAGGAAACAACTAAGCACGTCATAGTTGGGGTGATTTTTCAAAGGCTTGATTCAAAAAGTGCGAATAGACTATAGCGGGATTTTTAACATCTGCGGCAATGATGGAAGCTGGCGAAGGAGGGGAGGGTGTGGGGTCGCTGCAGCAGCACGGCCGTGGTGCGGGTCGCGCGGTAGCGGCCGACTTGCCCCTGGGCGCTTCGTGACCGCGCAACGCGGCGAGGCGAGAGAGTCGCATCAACTTTGGTATTTCGGCGGCGGGGCGGGCTTCTCCGGCCGGCATGCCTTGCTTGGCAATGGACCACCTCGCTCAGCCCCGGAACTTCCTCGAGGGCGGCCTGGGAACACGGGGGACTCTTCGAAGACGTAAAAGTGCTGCTGCAATTAATTGTAACCCATTCGGACCCAGTGTACACATTCGTATACATTACGCACACGTGTATAGGCTGCTCACGTTAAAGTGAGCACTTTTGAAATTCCTCTCATTTGGAATAACAGTCGATTAATGTATTTTTGTTTAATCTCAGACGTTAACTTTCGAGTGCGGTGGAATATACACACTGTGTGTATTACTTACATGGCAAGATTTATTAAAAATGTTGTTAAAGGATAAGAAATTGCTGAAAGGAAAAAGTAACTAAGACCTTAAAAGTGCCCACTTTACCGTGAACAGCTTATAGGTAATTTTTTTTCTGTACTGCACACTGCGAAACATCATGATCAATGATTAGGGATGAATCTATACCAATGAAGTATCGTTACACACGCTTTTGAGTAGTATCAAATCTCAATGTCGATAGTACTCATACAAAAGTTCTGAAGTACCGATACCTACTGTAATCGAATTGCATCGAATCCTTAAATCACATAAAATACTCTTAAATACATTACTGTTACAGTTAAACATATAATTTTACAATTTATGAAGATATTTTATTAATTTCTGAATTTATCAACAACCAATTTGGCAAGAAAAACATATTGCATACTCTAAAAACTACAACTTATAGAAACAAAATTTTTACATTCAATGTCATTAAAACAACTTATTAATCAAAATAATATTTTAGATGACAGATTTTTTTAATCATTGCCTTTCTCAACAGTAGCATTTAACATTAAAGATATTATGTAGGAGCCTTAAATTACATCTTATTGTAGAAACACTATTGTTATACTTAATGTTCAAAGAAATAGTCTTCTGTAAACCCTCCAAGAAAAAGTAGCTCTTCTATGTATTAACTTGAAAAAAGGATTTCTTGCTTTAGTAATTGTTGTCCCAGCCTTCGAAATCAGTCTTTCACGTGGTACAGAGGAAGCGACAACTACCAAATGAATAACTGCCTGTTTAAAAAGTGATGGGAAAATCACTTTCATCTCCTCTCACTCAGCAAGTGTATCTCTTTGAAAGAAAGAGTCTTTGACAAGTAAACTGACAGTTCATCATTCAACCATGAGGCAATTCTTTGTGGTGTTTCCAGAAATCATATTCTGATGCTGCTGGTTCCTTTCCAGATTCACTGCTGTCACAATTGCTTTCGTCTTCTACAATCAGTTTGCCTAATTTCTGTATTGCACTTCCTGCTGCTGCGGCATTCTGGAAATGTAGATTTTTGAAACAATGGTCTAGCAATGTAGAAATCGCTATGTGGCTGATATATTCCATCTTTCCAAATCTTTTCTTCGGGTCTTTCAGAAGATACTGCTGATCCTCCCTTACAGGAACCACTGCAGTAGAGAAGTCTTTCATCGGCATTGACAAGCAGCTCAAAATTGGAATTACTTTTGAATTACTAATGTACTTTCAACTGATACTTTTTTTGTTATATGTTCGAATGGCTTTAGGAGGGTAGTTAGCTATTTTAGGATTTCAATTTCAGAGGAACTTGCCATTTCAGGGGATGCATATGTGCTATCGTCTAAAATAATCTCGGAGATAGTTATTCGTAAATCAAAGAAACTCTCCTCCAGCTTGTAGTAGGTTGAGTGCCATCTGGTTTTGACAGCCAGAATCATTTCCAATACTGAACCATCAGAAACACTATTTTTGATCCACGTGATGATATCTCTGACTTTAAACACTGTATTTCTGATACTTTCTACTGGAAGACCAGCTTTTACCACAAGATTGTGTGTGCGAAGCCAGGTAAATGTTTTTCACCCAAAGTATTCTTTACAGCAGTCACAACATAGTATGCATTATCAGTGACTGCAGCCCTTATTCAATTCAATCCACCACTCATTACAAATGTTGGGTGAAACTAAATATGTGTATTCGGCCGTATGATTACCTTGCAGTTCGCGAAATGCAATGTTTATCATTGTCTTTGATGTACCATTAACAAAGTGAAAATACATTTTTTTCATTCATTGTCTCCGTTTAGATATCCAATGTGAAGCACTTGTTTGTTTTACATAGTTCAATACCAGCTTGATATTTCTGTTAGTTTCACTTTCAAAAAACTAGCTGATGAAACCATAAAACGAGGTTGCTACCTCTTTTATCAGAGTAAGGAATCATTTTCCTTCGACAACACTGAAAGGTTGCACGTCCTTGCAAATAAAACACAAGAGAGCTAGAATTATCTTGCAGTACTTTGGGCCTTCATCTATATCATAATAAAAATGTTCATATATTAATTGGTTGATAATATTCATATTTAAGGATGTCACATATTACTAAATTCCATCTAATAACTCATAATTATACTTTAGTGCATTTTCGAAATTTGAACATATTTGTGCAACTATATTGCTCTAACCCAGTCTGCCATTGTCAATATAATAAATCCTGCTAAAAATTCACTTTATAATTAAATATGATAATAAAATTCGATGAAAAATGATGTAGATAACTAGGCATTGATCCTTTACCATACCGGCACAGTAAAATTAATTAGTGACAGTACTCTGAATTTTTAAAGCTAAGTGTGAGCCTTATTATATTAAATAAATTACCCTGGATTGAAGAAACGCGTTCGAAAGCTTCACGCAGAGGATTGGGCACATCAAAGCATTTGCTTGTTTCAGAGATAGAGGTGGATGGTAATTGTTATTCATCACTGTCTGTTAAATCAATGTTCATCAGAAGCTGTTTTTTGAAGCACTGAAAAAAGAACAATCTTTCTAGACGTGATTTGCGGATTTAAAAATGCAACCCCATCCAAAGTCAATAGAAGTTCACAAGTAAAATGTAATGATTAATTTTATTACCTCTATCTCTCTCTCTCTCTCTCATCACACTTGAGCTTCCTCTTCTCAACATTTGTGTCATGGCTGGCAAGATGCTTATATAAATTATAAGTGTTGTCACAATAATTTATGATTTTGGAGCATTTCTTGCAAGATGGCATCACATTTCTATTTTTTCTGAAATACGCCCAAACCTTGGACGGTGGTAGAGCCATATAAAAATAACTCAATGAAAACATGTAAACGTGCGCAAACTTAGCGTGTCGCTTGCTTCAAAGATGTAGAGAAAGGGGTTCTTCCCCGTATAAAGGAAGGGGTCTTTTTCGTGTATTTATAGACTTCCGCATGCTATATTCTCGTGATGCGGTGAACTACCTTTACTTCAAAAAGGATATAAGAAAACATGTAATGTAACCAATTTGCATTCAAACAGTTATCTTACATTTTTATTGCCAAATACATCATTGGAAGTGTACACGGGCTTTGCAGTTTGCATTTTTTTTAATTCGATACCAGAGATTCGATTTATCTACTTTTATTTCGATACCAAGTAAATATTGCAAGAAAATATCGAAACCAAAGTTAGTTGGTATCGAAACGAAAGTATCGATACTCTACTTGTATTTACTAGTATCGAATCATCCCTGCCAATGATCGTACCTGTGGGTGAATGATTCGCAAACAGTTTTACTGGTCTAGGTCATAAGTGGTTCATATAATTGTAGCCGAACATAAAGCTTACAGCTCATTAGCTGTGACAACGAAACAAGTGTTGTGTCGATTAAGTACAGCACGCATCTGTTTGCAACATCTGAAAGCGTAAACTAAAGTGGTTCTGACAGTGTTAAAAAAAAAATCAGCAGAGAAGTTATAACATATCACTTCCTGTAATCTGGCTTCCTGGTAGTAGCAGCCAAACTTGTGCCAGCGACAGAATGTTCTGATGGTTTACTATAGTTCTGTGTGTTACGGGAATAATCTAAATATTGCTGAAGTTCTGTTGAAGGAACTATCTGTTCTTTAGGAGGAATAGAATGCTCAGCTGTAGGTTGAAGATACAATCACTGTCAGGACTACAACATACAATTCTGTTGCAGTTATCTACGTTATCAATATTTAGATGGTATCAACAATCAGTCTGATTGCTGTCCCTCTATCAACAGTCTATGTGTATTAAGGATACAGAAATATGGTTCCTAAGGCCATATTTTTTTTGTGGTGTGCCAGACTGAAAAACTTGGAAAATTCGGAAAATTTTAAATGGTCAGAGAAAGCCTAGAAACGTCAGAGAATTAGGTGACAGATCCTGGAAATTCAAACTTGTGATACAATATAATTACATGTATTCTGTATATGACCAAACGTTTTAAGTAGCAGCCCAAACAATTTGTCTTAAAACGCACGGGTATTGAAAAATAATTTGAGATGTATTAGAAATAGACTCGCAAGTAAACAATTACACCCATGGTATAGTGTATGTGACGTTCAAAAACTGCAAGTTCCGTGAATTTAATTTCAATTTAATTTCATAAAGTAAGATTTTTTCGGTAGAATTTTTTTATTGTGTTCAGAAAAAGACTGGAAATGTCTTTGTTGGCTGGAAAACCTAGAAAAGTCAGAGAATTTCGATCATGATATTTTGTAACAACCTTGTTAATAGCTGGTGCGTGGTAATTAACTTTCGAAAATATCTCCTCAGCATTAACTGCGTATCATGTGGCATAAACGTTGATTGGCTGATCGCCGGTAGATCTGACAGCGAATCAGGTCATAATGCCGTTAAAATTGTAATGCTAATGACAACGGAAATATTTCCATATACAAATGGCTTTATGGAAACTTATTTGGAACTGACACATGGATAGTAGTATTTGGGCCCATGGCAGTTTTAAATTTTTACGTCTGGGAAAAGAACCCGCACATAAAAGGATTCACAGTTAGCAGTAAGCAGTTGACGGAGCAGGGCTGAAGTGCTCACACGTGTTGGACAACCATACAGGCTCACAAGACAGAGAGAGCATCTAGCTACTTGTGCAAACTTTGTATGCCGATGAGTATAAAAGTTTTGAATTTATTAAACGTTCAAATATAAAATCCATCGTAATTTTCCAATGCAGTATATCATTTTCATGTTGGATCTTTAGTAGTCTTGACGGTTAGCATAACTGTTCATCATCGCTGCCCGTCGATGCTGTTTTGCGCGTTGCTAGAACAAAGGAGACCGCAAAAGCCGCAAAAAAATTATTAAATAAATGCTCTCGCTGGAAAGAAACCCCAGCTTTCGCGTAAAAAATATCTGTATTTTCTACTGTGTACCCAAATGTATACTTTCATAAAAATAGCCTAAAACTTCTTGCCGCTTATCAGTAACAGAGAGCACCTGCTCAGCTTCAGTCACGGGGTCCTGCTTCGGCTCTCTACGGTGATGTGCACATATTTGTTGTGCATTTCTGTCTCCCGAGCGGATTGTAAATTAATATAATTATTTTGATCGAAACTCTGAATTTGAGGGTAGTTAAAATTACTACCAGACGAGAGATTTTTGAACAATGCGTCTGGAACCTCACTCCTAGAAATATTTTATTAGTTGCGGGTTCATCTTAACCTTCATTTGCCTGAAAAAAAAAGTGCTAAATGTGACTCTTATATAATTTCTACTAATAGTGTTGCTACTTAGCTAGCGTTATAACCCCACGTGGTCTGTGTCGTATACCTCCCATATGACTTCGTAAGCTATAGGGGATGAGAAGGTGAAGAACGTGGAAGAAAGGATAATTTTACAAAATTAAACAGATGTGGACCTTACCGCAAATCTTGTTACTGTATCTTGTATCTCCGTATTGAATATCCCTTGTTAAATAAATTCCTTTGTTTGGGAAAAAAGTAATTTTTTTCTACGCCTATTCAGTTGTGGCACTTCCGACATAGATATTAGTAATGTGTAGAACCAAAGTTTACGGTACGTTACATTAGGTACATTAGTGGTGCACAGTGGTGCACGGACGTCTTATACGTATTATCTTATTAACTTGTCGTTGCAACTAGTTTTTGAGAGTGCGAATTGAAAATTTTGGCACGCCAATATCTAAATAGTCTCCCAAACTTTTTTTTACGCCGTTTGGCCGATATAGTTACTGCGTTTGTCTGACCGCTGACGGAAGATAATAAATAAGATATTTTAAATATCATCCGTCAGTAGTCTGAGAATAATAAAGGCAGTGAATACCTTCCAGTGTAAAAAGCCGCAGAAGACTATTACTAAGATCTTAACGTGCGAAAAATGTATATATACTCTCTGAAAAACTAGTTGCTACAAGTTGCTAAATGAGACATCAGTGCACCATTACCGTTAATAATATTCAGTCACTTGTGAATCATTACTTTTTTTTAATATACTTAATATTGTCATCTCAAGGATGCTGGTTTGTCGAATGCCTAAACAATAGGTTACTGATGCGTCTTCGCTCAGCCGGCGTCGTGTTGTGGACTGGACTGGACGCTTGCTCGGGGGAGGGGTCAAAGGCGCTATTTCTACGTGGAGCGCGTGGGCACAACCCGCGGCGTACTGTTGACGTGTTCTTCCCGGAAGGAAAGAGCTGCCTACATGCCATCCATCAGGCGCAGAGGGAAGGTGTAGGATCCCCCCTTACCCTATTGTTTGTCTAGTATTTCACCATGTGTTTCAAATATGGTATAGGCAAGGTTCTTACAGTCCTCGAATGGGTCTGTGACTCCCTCGGGAGGAAAGTTTCTGAGCATTTGAGGTGGTGTGGCAGTACCATGCTATGGTAGCCAAGCCTGGTTACCGCATTGGAAAGGGTGGGTGATGCGTCTCTTACAGCCTCTCTCCACCCATGGTGACCCAAGCAAGGCTCCTCGTGCCACCTCTGGTTCCACAAATTGGGCTCCGCCGCCCGTCTCCTCGCGGCAGGTCAGGGGTATCTGCCGTGATGGCTTGGGCCGATAGTTGGTAGTTAGGCCCGACCACTTGCCGGGGTGTTGGACCACTTGGTATTTAGACCTAGGGGGCCCAATACTATAATTTCATGGTGTAGAAATTCTGAAGTCTGGTAAAGGTTAGTGTCCGATGACAGCTCCTTCGGCTGCATTGCTGGTGGATGGATGGGTGGCGATGGCATGGATACAGTGATGAGACGTGGAAGAACTCTGGAACCTACGGGTCCAGACCTCCGGATTTTGATAATGATGGAAACCTTCCATTCAGAGTCTATCGCACGCTGCCCATCGCTACTAGTGGGTGTGGTTGGTGGGGCGGTCGGGTAGTGAAAACCCACTAGTGACATGCCAAATAAGTGGGAGCACGGGCTGATCGGGTTGGCCCCACCAGAGGTTTTCTCTGGTGTACCGATCACTAGAGGTTGGACTCGTGCTGGCAGTGGTTAACTCTGTATGCTGGAGGAGGTCTGGAGAGATTCCCCCTTTCAAAGAAAGAACAGGCGGTGAGCGGCAACACCATTGCTGTGGTGTCCTGGTAAGACACTAGGGGTACGGATAGAACCCCGGCCAGACCACTCACTTGGTATCTGAGGACGAGGGTCTAAGAACCTTGTGGTAGGGTGTTCTTGGTCATACTTGTTAATCAAGTTGGGGCTTGAATTTGGTTACTTCAGGTGCGTAGCTGGGCCACCTGCGATGAGAGGGCGTGATCACTCTTCCTCGCCGATTGGGCGGTCGTAGCGCGGGATGGCCATCTGGCTAAGAGCGCTACGTAAAAATATAAAAGTACGAAGGCCAAGAGGCTAAAGTATCTGCATATGAAAGTCCTCGAACGTACTTGGATTTCAAATATTTAGGTTATAGGTCTTGAAAGGACCTTAAATTTCCAGCTTATGATATGATACGAAAAGTGAAATTATCTGCATTACTAGCAGTGTAAAAGAAAGACATAATTTGTTGTAGAGACTTGCCTGTGTACTTTCTGTAGGGTTCTGTTAGCTGTATTGTAAAAATGCACGCACATTAACTGCTGAATGACGCAGTGCGTTGTTGAACGTCTCCGAAGAGTGAGATGATAATGTTGTGGTGTTAATGATATTTTGTAAAATTTCAGGCAAATCGGTGCAGGCTAAATGCTTTGCATAGCCATGTAGCTCTTTTGTATTTCGTCTGGGATATTTTTTAAAAATATGTTTGTCGGTGAAACTATTACGATTTAAGTATCATAAATGTGTAATGTAACAATTTCAAAATGAAAAGTGAGAGCAGCAGTGGTCTTTACTAAATAGTTGTTACTTTAGATAATTTGGTCCTTGAAATTGTACGTTTCAGTACCGTGAAGTGGGGTGAAATTGATTAGCAGAGGTAAGAATGATCACATGAAAATGTTCTATAAATATTATTGTCAATATGGTACCTTACCTAAACATGTACAGAAAACTGTCCGGTTATCAACCTCAACCCTGCTGATTTATTTTACCGCACCTGTGTATCTGGCCTTACCATGTGATCATGTGATCATATGGTACTTAGAAAAGACAAATTTTCCTCTAAAATGTCCGTAAGAATCCTGTACAGCGGATTCGCTCTTTAACTGAGCACTTTTGGAATAAGCCTTCAAAAAGAAAATCCTCGGTCTTATCTATATTTTGTTGTAACACTGGCTGTAATATCTGCAGTAATGTCGGCAAATCAGGAGGGAAAGGAAATTATGAATTACTTTTAAAACTGTTAAACTACGTATTGTAAACAAAAGGTGTTCTAAGATGCTTCCACGTTTAACTTTCGTGATTATTTAGGAATCTAATTAATTTAATGTGTAGAGCCAACAAAAAAAAATATACCGGTAATTTTGTTAGTATTATTCTTGACCCCCTCCGTCCGAAATACTGCCAAACGTAGACGGGGATTTATTTAGAATTTTATCTAGAATTTATTTAGACTTTGTCTAAATACCAATGAATACACACAATTTAAATTTATTACAAACTCAAATAATAAAGTATATTTCAATTCCTCAGTGCATTGTATCATTTTCGCTTGTTGGTTTTAGTGGTTTTGGGGGTTAGCACGCCGGTTTTTCGCCATTGCGATGCCCGGTGGTTAGTCCTGATATTCGCAAGTGTGAAATGTTGCAGATGTCCGGCGAGCACCGTGATTGTATTCCTTTTTTCATACCAGTGCAGTCATTCACATCTTTACTAAGGTCTTACTTTGTGCCGAAATTGAGGAATGACTAGAACTAAAAGCACCACCTCTGAAGCAGGTGTAAGAAGCGGCTTTATTTATGGAAGGAAAAAAATAAAGAAAACACTTTTACCTATTAGTTACTTCGTTCATGCGAGAAAAAAAGTGCTTATCTCGGATGCGCAGAAAATATATTTTGCCGTAAAGCCTTCCCCTCTCCTTTTTTCTTCAGTTTCAGAGTATCTGCCGTTTTAATTAAAGCGCGTGTGGTTATGGAACAGTCGAAATGCACAGTATTCTTGTATGCTGTGTTAAATGCTGAGTCCCGTGCCCCAGAATAGGCTGAATGGAGCCTTCATCGCGACAGGCGAGGTTTCAAACGCACAGTATTTGCGAACGGGGCAGCCTTGCCAAAGCTATTCGAAATGTGTTGGAGCCAGTATTTGGCATCGGAGCACGTGCGCAGTTACCAGAAGACAAGAGCTGAATTTAATATTCAGTTTAACTGAACATTGTGAAACCAGAACTGAATTGGTATTTGCGGTGAATCGCAGCGGTTGAGCTAAACACCAAGAAGTGAGCTCTACACAGACAGTTCCTCATACCTGAACGAATGAATGCGAAAAGTAAAGCCAAACGTATGTTGTAATTGTAAAACTTGTGTGTGTGACTTTAAGGTTTTGTTTTGCATAATGTGGCGAGATGTTTGTTGCAATATTTCACTGTTTTGAAATATGTTTTAACACTGAATACAAAATTGACATATGCTAGTATTAAGAAAATACAAGACTAATATAACAGATTGCATTACGCGCCGTACATCCTTACCGACGTCTTGTATTTGACGTCAGAATCCGGCTGGTACATGACGACGTGATTTCACGTATACGTTTCAGGATATTTATCCAGTAAGCTCTGGTATAGGCTGTTAACGGTTATTTGAGCACTTTTAAAATCAACCTTTGTAAACTTCACTGCCCCTACCTGCATATATTTAATGGGCACAATGACTGGCAAGCGCATAGTAAAGTTGGCAATGACGGAGGGAAAGTAGTTCCATGTTTTAACTTTGAATAAAGTGTTTGGTAATCATTTGCGAATACCGAAATGATTTTCATTTGCATTCTTTTTTTTAATGCATATGTGTAAGAATAAGCAATTTTGTAAAATATTTATTTTCCTGATAATTTTGCAGTTTCACTTGATCGGCGCATGAATAAAGTGATATTCCGCGATAGTTTATTTTTTTTTTCATTCACAGCGGTAAATTGTGCGATCATAGCAGCGCCGTTCACCAATACATTACGTATTGAAATCTGACTCCCTGCAGGCCCGGCGCAGCGAAAGGCTGGAGCAACTTGCGGGAGGACAGACAGGTGTTTGCTTGGGCAGGTGCGATGATGGATGCGAGCTGTTCGGGAAAATAAAAGAATGCAGAGAATAAATCCTCCTTCCACTCCCCTGTACCGTTTCCCGTCTCCGCCACGGCTCCATAAGGCAGCGTTGAACAACCTGGAACCACGCGGTGGCAATGAGATGTGCCCTGTCAAAGATGCAGGGAGTGATTTTGGGAACAGCTGCAGCGGAATTTGGTCCAGCCACCTCGTAAATATCCAATTGTGAGGTCGTTAGTTTATATTCCAACGCTATTATATTAGGAGAAGGGGAAGGGGAACTTATTTACTTGTAGCTGTAGTTCTGAAAGTAAAAATAACATTTTTTTTTTTTCAATATCTCTGTAAACAGCATGCCAAGACTGGTCAGAAAATAGTCCATAATAGTATAATTGTATGCGCTAAAAACCAGTTGCTTATGACTACAGACGAAAATTATTTTACATATTTAAAATAAAGCGAAAGAACGTAGAGCAAATCGGAATGGCAGTGGTAATGTTTTACACATACAATACATATTTCAAGCAATTTTTAGGTGGTTTTTTTTTCAGTTACGTGTATTTTTAGACCCAAATTAATTTCAAGCTGAAAAATGATAAGGCTTAGTGTTAAGACACCTACTGATAATTTGCACTGTCTTATTATTCATTCGTTTGTCACTGGGATTGCACCACTTTCGTGGAGAAAGTTGTGCAAAGCTATGAGCGAACTCGCAAGACGTGTTTGTCATTAGCTCAAAGCACGAGATGAATGGTTCGTGTTCATTGCGTGTTTTGTTAAAATCCAGTTTCCTGTTCCAAAGAAATAAGCAAGACCTCTCCAGGGGCTGTGCACGCTGAGGGGTCACTACTCGGGTAACGAGGTCGGACTGGTCCCAAACTGAGCCAGTTGGCATTTTAGTTAATAATAATTGTTTTACAGTCAAAAGTATTGATTTAAAACAATTTCTCTCAAATAAAAAACAATAATCGCAGTTAGTTTCGACTTCAGGATTTTTTAAATATTATCTTTTATTTAATTAATTTAAAAGGTTATGTTTCACGCTTAGCTTCCGATGTGGCCAAATTCATATTTTTAGTGTTGCTTTTCACAGGTAATTCGGAACCCATAAATGCTTGTGGAAGTGCCGTATTCTATCATTCATACTTGCATTAAATTTAATTAGCCAAACAAATTTGTTTAGACACACTCCAATTTTCACACAAACAATTAGCTGCTTGAAGTAGTTACTTGTGTCCGCTAAATGGACAGTTTTGAGCTTGCGGGTGTAGCAGTAAAATCTAACACTATTTACTACGCCTTTGGGTTTGCCCGTAGCCATGAAAAGTTACATCCAGTGCCTGATTCTCTCCGGAGAGGGCCAGACTGTTGTCTACACGGTAGTAGAAGCAGCAAAGGAATATTTGTTTTCTCACGGGTCTGAAAGGACTGGAATATATTTTTTTTTGTGTTGTGTGATAGTTCCAATTTCTTGATAATGCCTGCTCTACTCCTAGTCTGTGGTACTTAAGAGCTATCCTCCTTTTTTTTTCTCTTGATAGTAAAGGGGCGAAAGTTAAACAAATGTTTTCGATATGTATGCCTTTCCACTAGAAAAGTTTATAGTATTTTCCATGGATGTGAAAATGTTACACATTAGCATTAAAAAATATGTTTACATTTTTTCATTTAATCACACTCCCATTGTCTCGGACATATGTTTAGGATTTCTCTACATTACTGAGAATTAAATGTCTTGAATTTTTACGTATTTCTGTGATTAATAATTAGAGCATTGGAGGGAAAATTACCCGACTAAATATAAGTATTGTAACAATTTGCTCAAAGCATATTCAAGATCACGAGGGATAGATGTCTTAATAAAAAAATTTAACTAATTATAGCCGTGCTATATTTACAATTGTTTAAAAATACGTTCAGCTGTTATTTACACACACACACACACTTGTCTGTCCCTACTATTACTACTTACAATGTTTTTTGCAAGTGGATGCAATTTTTATGTCAATTTCAGTTATAATTAAAGCCCTAATCACACCTCTCATACCACTTAGTTATTTAATCTACACTCGTTAACTACAAATAGATATAATCAAAATGTCCCTTGTCATACATTTAAATCACCCGTATGTCAGTCATTCACCAAAGAATTCCTATTTTCTGATAGTCCAGCCGGCCAGTCTCACCTTCAGCTCTCCCGATGGTCGCAGACTGCACTCACTGGTCACTGGGCCATCGCCTGTAGTCTTCCTTCGTCTTACACACCCGGCGCTTATGCATTCAAGACTTCCGACACAGGAACGCTGCGGCTTATATAGTTGATATGATCTTGTCCAGAAGGTTCTTCGCTCCTCAGTCGGGCTGAGGGAGGTGATGACCAGAAAACTCGCGCTACAGCTCCCATGTCGTTCATTTCTTCCAGAGACGGAAGTGACTTCAGTGCCGTTAGTTACTGCTGCCCGTGTGGTGGTTCCGCTTCCCCTCCACCAGGTACCGGTGATGTATGGGAAGGACTACGCAGCCGCGCGTAACACTATCTTTCGCCTTGATTCACAACTCTCCTTCCGTTTTGTATCTGAGGAAAAACGCGTATTTTTAAATGACTTTGAGGAATGCTAGCCTACCATTACATGTGCTAAGTATATGTTTTCCCTGCAAATGCACGTACATTATATGTCGCAGGTACACAGACTGCAGACATCGGTGAGGAACTTGCAGCCTGTTTCTAGTGACTAATAATACTAAAACATGCTGTAAAATATCAGATAGAACTGTCGTCGCATGGACGGGAGAGCACCTTCCCCAATGAGGGTGCTGGTGCTCGTAATGGGTTACACGTCACTTAAGATGTTCATGGTTAAGTGAGCAATGTTGATATCAACTTCTAAAAATAAAAATATATAGGTCTATATCACTGCCCGGCAACTGCATATATGTATACTACCGCGAACACGTTGGCGTGCAGACTCCCAGTTAAGTTGACAGCGAATTAAGTAAAATAGTTCCAAATCTCTGCGTTGAATTGAGAATGTAATGTTAAAATATATGGCGAATCTAGTTAGTGTTTTTTCCTTGCTCCCATTAGTGTGTGAATTTGCATATTTGTAACGAATTCATGATCGTAACACTAGTGTTTTCACTCGACTGATGCATGGATAAAGTCAATAGGCCCATGGCAACGTACGGTTTACATATGGTGGAAAGATACAACATGAGGAGAAAATAAGCAAAGTTTTCAACTACTCCAGAAAAAAATGTGTTACAGGTAAAGTGAGCACTTTTTAAAACGGTGCTTAAAAGTTCCTTTCGCCGATTGTTAATATAAAAATTGTCATTTGACTAAAACAGTTTATACGTTTTATAGCTCTCCTAAGTTAATGCCTGAGATCTCAATAAAATAATTTTTTTTTATTATTACGCATGCTGGCAGAGCCTTAAAAGTGCTCACTTTACCGTGAATAGCCTGTTGGGCCAGTGACTTGAGGGCTACTGCCGCGCGCCCTCCCATGAGGTGGGTGTGGCAGTGTGGACTCGTGGAAGCACAGTGGTCTGCCGGGTGCCTCCACTCGCCAGAGCCTGGCATGTGGGTCAAGGCGGCACTGCGCGGCTTCCCTCCTCCTTCCCTTCATCGTCCTTGGCTTGTGCACGTGGCGAAGCTCTCACGTCGGCCGTCGCAAGTCTGCTCCACGGGCCCTATTTCTAGAACTTCAGCTTGCTCAAAGATACTCTCTGCGAGTGCGACAGTTATAGTCTATTCGCGATTACTTCACACTTTTTGAATCAAACCTTTGAGAAATCACCTCGTGTATAACGTGTTTGGTTGTGTCCTAAACATGCCATGCGTCACAAGCATTTTATTCTACTTTTAACGTGAAAGTTATATTGAACTTTTACTTATATTTCGTATATAAATCATGTTATTTCGCTTATAATTCTTATTTATAAAAATAGAGGGAAAATAAGTGTGTTGGTAATGCCCAGTAAGAAATAGTTCGTATGGAAAGTATTATTACACCGAGGTCGCACGAATCTGGTGCGTTGTCCCTTTGGTGTATTTTCCTAAACTTATTAAGCTTTGTTTGCATGAGGCGGAGCAATAGCTTGGAAATAGATCTTAAGCGGGGCTTCAGAAAAGTTTAAAGTAACCATGGATGGGCTGTAGAACGGTAACTACAGGCTGTTCACGGCAGATTCAGCACTTTTGAAATCTACCTTTGAAAAATGTGTCCGCCCCTGCCTGCATATATTTTAACGAGCACATTGACCGGTATGATGCGCCCAGTAAGTTGGTGACGACGGAGGTAAAGTAGTTCCATGTTGTAACGTTGAATTACAGGCACGAGATAAAAATGTACTAGTATTGAAATGATTTTGCTTTCTGTTTTGTTTAATGCACATAAGTGATAGACTTACGAAATTCGTATATTTTACTTTCCTGATAATTTCGCACTGTCACTTGACTGACGCATGAATAAGGTGATTAGGCCCATGGCAATGTTTTACATATGGTGGAATAATACACAATGTACATACAAGCAGATCTTGATCAGAGGTTTCAAAATGCTTCATTTATCTTGAACAGCCTGTCTTTGTGGTATTTTGTAAGGCGTATCTTTGTGTAATTGTGATGCCGCATAGGTTTGGCAGCGCTGTAAGCTGTTCTGAAATAAACATCTGCTTGTCGAATTTTATGTATATACATATACACACACGCACCTACAGTTTTTCCGCCTTTTGACACGCGTTACGTTAATGTATTAAATTTTCAATTATAAACTGCACTTGTCTTTTAATACATTTCTGAATAATACTTTGAAATAAATTTACTTCTCAATGATAAGATTTCAGCTAGTCCTGATTCATTTTGAGAATCAGGAGGTAGTCACTAAACTTTGGCAGTTCGTAGTCTGTTTCGTGAATGTGTTGGAGCGAAGATTTACCTAGCGAAAAATAAAATATGCTTTTTAAATGTATTCCAGACATTGTATTGTTACAATTTTTCAAAGTTTCTGGGAATAGTCAGATTCTTTGAAGTGTGTAGGTCTTAGTAAAATAAAATAAGTGGACTAAAAATAATTTTTGAATTTATTTTATAATCCCTCCACAAAATAAATATTCAAAACTTAATATCTTGACGTTAATGGCTATCGCTTGTTATTTGCAGCTAATATTTAAGTAATCGTCAGTCACCTTGAATCAATCAAATCAATTAAAATCAGTCTGTATAAACATTTTATCAACGTCTATTGAACAAACAATTGCGCAGGGAATAAAATCTAGTCTCCATATAAACGCCCTTATAAACTACGCGCCGAATTTGACTGGAAATTGTTACTGGTAGAAAAAAAAGTGTTCAGGGACAGTTTGCCACGTGTTACATAGGCGCGGCTGTAATGGCAGGATAGCAAGGAAGAAGCCCTACGTCAGTAGGAAGGATCTTGCTGTAAGGCTGTTTTTTGCTAATGAATACCTAAATAAGAACCAGGAGTTTTGGAACAATGTCATCTGATCTGACCAGATGAGAGTAGAATCAGCTTCTATATCGAATGGTGTCCACAGGGTATGGAGAAAAACTGATACCGCCGATGATTTTATCAATACACTTCCCACAGTTAAACATTTGGGTTCCAGTAATAGTTTAGAGGCATATGTCTACGCAAGGGGTCGAGAATATTCCATTTATTGGTGGTACAATGAACAACTTTGTATATGACTGTCTAAAGGAGAATTTCGAGCAAATTGCAGAAAAATTAGGAATGTTACCTTCCTACATGGTTCAACATGACAACGACCCGAAGAATACAACTGGTCTTGATAATGAGTGGTTAATTTGGAACATTCCAAAACAACTGAGAACTCCTCACTCTACCGACCTTGACTCCATTGAACATCTATAGACATTTCTGATGTCTAGAGTACACAGCAGAAATGTTTCTTCCAAGGAGGAGAAGAGTAGTGACCCAAGAATGGTAACTTATCAAAGCCAAAGGCTGCTCCAAAATATAACTTCTATTTTGTTTTGTTGGTGTCATTAATTAATTTAATAAACTATACGAAAAAGGGCGTGACAAAGAAAATTTCTACTTTCTTAGTAGTCTTTTGTATGCTTTGTTAAATATTTGTGGAAAATATTAGTGTTTATAATAAATCAAAGTAATAACGCAATTTTTTTTTGCGAGTGGTACAGAACAGTTAATTTAACTGTCGAAAATACAGATATTTTCGTAATATTGAAGTGTATGATTACAATACAAAAGTTTCAAACTGTGGTTTGCACGGCCCCTCTACACTGTAAACAGATTTCTTATAAACTTCCTAAACCGTGATTGGAATTTTTAATCCATACGTTATATGCAAATAATACAACACACCAGGTTGCAAATATAGGAATGTTAGCATAACTACCATTCAAAGTTGGAAACTTTTCTTCGCATTTGCCGCTTTCCTGTGTGTGCAAATGTACGAATGCTACCGTGGATGTAGTATGAGGAAAAAGTTAACCATTCGCACTTTCTCACTATACGTATTCACTGTGGTGGTAAACTTACGAATAATGTGTGTAGCTGTATACTGACGTTACTTCCTAAATGTCCAGTTGTCCGTTAAGGGTTCCGCCTGCCTGGAGCTTCCACTACGTTGCAGAGTGTTTGAAATCCTAGTTTTTGACGAAACTATTAAACGTGCCCCCAGTATGTTAACAACGACAGACAAGGACGGAATTGTACTTTAAATCTGTAAATATTCTTTTGGAGCCCACTAATATAGTAAAAAATGGCTTTTCCATACTGCCATTTCGTAAAACACACTAGGCGGACACGAGCCAAACTACGATGGGAATCTGTATTGAACTTTGCCACAGACTTTTCGTCGATAAAATGATAGGGTCACCGCTGAAGGTCTCATAGGTACACGCAGAACTAAAAGAACTCTGCACGCCAATTCAGAGCCCTGCGCGTAACGACGATGGTGCCCTTGATGCGCGTGATAGTGTAACACTTATAGTTCCCGCGCTTATCGGTCCAAAAAAAAAAAGAAAACGACGCAGACATGCACAGTTTATTAAAGATTGAAGAGAGGCGGATAAGTATAAATTAATTGTACTCTCTAAAACAAAATTTTTGTACTTAAACAAGAAAAATCTTTGGAAACCCAGTTGCCAAGAAAATCCTTTGCAAAACTACAAAAAGTTTTCTTGTAAAATCTGCAAAACATTTATTTGTAATACTACAAATGATAGCCTTGTATTACAACTTACATTATTGAAAAATGTATGTAAAATTAATTTTTCTTCTAGAAAACAAATTTGGTAAATTAACAGAGAATAACTAAAAAAATATATATATGCATTTCTAAATATAATTTACGAAAAAAAATTACAACTTGGCAACGCGGGCATTTTGGACCCAACCCCCTTGTATTACTATCCGGTACCCTTAACCACAAGACCAACTTGACTTACAGGTATATTTACTATAAACACAATTGTTTCACTTCGTAAGTACCTATAAAATTTTAATGAAGTTATTTGGTTGAGAAGAATAGGTGCATTTATTTAATTTTAAGAGTTCTGTTGTTGAGTTAAGAGATTTGGATGGCTCTTATCAACGAGGTCTTGAGAGCCGATTTAAGAGTTATGTGTAGCTAGGTAACATTAACAGTTAACGAATAATACGGTCACGTTTGATTGAAATTGTCGTTTTAATATGATTATTTGAGTGGTTTTGAGTGTTTTACGTTATTAAAACTTGCAGTACATTTATTTTTGCACGCACTTACTTTTTTCATCACCCATAGTTTGTGCGCAAACAGCTATATATGGTTTTGCGTTGTTGAGTGTCCGCCATTTTGCTGAAGCTCGTGGATACGGTCAGTATAGTACAAATATTTCTTGAGGTATATTACAGACACGGCCGTTGTAGTTTTACAAACCAGTAGTTTTACAAGAGATCTCTGTACTGTAGCAATCATTTGTAAAATTACAAAGAATTTCTCAGTAAAAATTACAAATGTTTGCTGTGTACAGTACTACCTGGGGAATATGTTGGCGGAAACAAACGTAGAGCTTTTGCGCAGGCATGCATCTTAAAATTGTCACATTAGCATAAGTGCTGACTTTTCTCTTTCTTACTCCCCTCCACCACAAAAAGCTCTCACGCACATCCAAACCGCACCTGCGTGTTGCGTGGATCATTAGTATTGGTGTCACAGGTCCGCATTGTTCGTGACGGCTTGGCGTGTGCGCAGTAGCTGCTGATAAATTCCCTCCTCCTCTCCCCTGAGAAGCCCGTACTTTCCTGTGGGGCCGCTTTTAACTGGCTTTTTATGCTAATGTCTGATTCGTGGTTCTGTTTCTCATAAAGGTGTTTCATCCATTCTTCCAAGATGGTTGATATACGATCAAGAGAGAATTGGTTCTTTGGTGTTGTGTAAAATATTGTTTGTAAAATCTTGTTTGCACGTATGCGCGTGTCTTGGTAAATAAGTGTTCTGGGAATACCATATTTTTTTTCAGTTAACGTAAACATCAATATCTACAGCTACCACTTTTTTACTTTTATCTTAATATGTAGGCGAAAAAAAAAACAGTGAAGATGGTTAAAAATTCAATTTTTATCTCTCTCATAAGTAGTTTTGTTAAGGGAAATTATAAAAGTACAAAGTTGCATCTATAGTTTAATCCTTTGGTTTACATTGCGTTTGTCATCCTACGTTCCAGATCTAATTTGCGAGAAATTCAACTTCCCGGGAATGCAAATCGCAGTCTTGGTAGGGCCCATCTCAATGCCTTCCTATGTCCAGAAGTGACCGTGGGGCGTTTAATATTTTTTTACTTATGATTACATTAAAATATTAACTGCGTAGATGTTCATTTTAATATACTCTTGAATTCGAAGGTCTGTTAAGAGGGCAAATTTTTTTGGCTGCCTAAAAAGTCTTGAGTGTGCCTGTTTCCAACACCTAAATGGCTGCTTTAGGCTGTTCGCGGTAATATGAGCACTTTTGAAAGCCCTACTTAAGATCTACTTGTATAAACGTTGTGTACTATTGCACCATATGTTAAATTAACGTTGCCGTGGGCCTGGTCACTTTATTCATGCGTCGGTCAAGTAAAACTATGAAATTATTAAAAAAGGAAAATATTTACAAATTTCCTTATTATTAAACCTATATGCATTAAAAACAGAAATTAAAAGAAATAATTTCGGTATTCACAATTGTTTACCTTACATTTTTAATTCAGCGTCAAGACATAAAACTACGTTCCCTCAGTCGCGTCGTTACCAACTTTACAGGGCGCTTACCAGTCAATGTACCCATTAAAATACATGCAGGTAGGGACAGTGATTTTTCAAAGGTTGATTTTAAAAAGTGCTAATTTGGCCGTGAACAGACTTTACTAATACGTCGGTGCGACCCACCATAATCTAATAGAAGACCCATATCGACCAGCGGAACGCTAAAGGCGACTCTGCCCAGCACGTGTAATACGGTACCGTCTGTACATGCAAGACATTCACTGGACCGGCGTATGGGAATTTCGTCGTGCAGCATGGAATTATGATATTGTGAGTCGGTAACAGAGGTTCATATTTCATTGTAAACATGAAGAAGTGTCTTTTTTTTTTGTTGCATTACCGAGCGATTCAACTAGTGTTATGTCCCACATTTTACTCGCAAATTTAAATATTGTGTGGCAGAAGGCTTGAAAGGTAAGCTGACACCACCTATATGTGATCAGCTACACATGATGCCTTTTATCCCTCTAGCAAACCCGGTCGTCCGTTGGCGCTTATTAAAAATCGATCACGTTAATTTATTCAATGAGCTTGATAACAAAAAATATTCTGTCACATATCTTAAAAAAGCTAACTTTTAACTTTTCGTTCCTGATATTTTATTGCCCGAAGTTTAGTTAACAGGCCATGGTGTATGTTTTAATGGCAAGTAACAATTTTGTTTAGGGTTGTTTTTTTTTTCTGGCAATCTCAACACACTGCCACATGTGAAATAAATGTACGCTATTTTGATACTGTTAACTTGCTAATGAATATTGTAAATGATCTCTGATATAATTATTTCTTGTTTCTCGCTTTTGAATTTACAGTACAGTAAAGGTATTTAGCCAGCATTTGTTTATCGTACGTCTTTAATATTTCTACTAACTGTTGTCCTTGTCTATCTCACGTCCTCGATCAAGTGCGCTTGCCCTTGTACGATAGTGTCGCAGAGTACTTAGCCCATTCAGGCCCCATTGTTCACAATTGAGTACACTACGCACGTTTAGGTAATTTTTAGTCTGTTCTGCACACTGCGAAGCTCGATGACCAATGATCTTAGCTGTGGGTAAATGATTCATAAACCACCTTACTGGTTTTGGTTATAATTGGTTCATATAACTGTAACCGAACAAATAGCCTGCATTTCATTGGATATGACAACGAAACCAATAGTGTCAACTTAAGTACATCACGCATCATAAATTGTTGTGTTTGCAACACCTGAAACAGTAAATGAAAGTGGGTCTGAAAGCCTTAAGAATACAGAGGTGAAACAGTCGCTTACACTATGAAATCCCGTCGCACACGCCAGCAAAATGGCGTCGCTGGCCAGCAACATGGAACGCCGTTCACCAATCAGCGCCTGGTAACTTACTCGCCAGACAGCAGTCCAGCAAATAGTAAACTTTTCACAGCACGCAGTAGCCAATCAGACGCAAGACCCGTTTCCAGAGCCTCGCGCAGTCAATTACGGAATGGGTACGCCAACGTCTACTTCAAACGAAGTGCCTCGCTATTTCGTCTTTGTCTACTTATCTACTTTATGCTGTTGTTGACGAGCGACAGTGGTGGCATCTAGCGGCTTGGTGTGATGGTCTGCGACTGCTCTAGTAAAAGCATGCGCACACATCAAGAAATATGCTTTAAAAGTCGTGCATTTTATTTAAATGCAATTATGCGCCTACATATTAACTGCTGATAGTTTACAATTTCTCCAGGACTTAATACAGATTGTACATTATTTACAAATATGAGTTAAAACAGAAAAAGTAGTTTTTTTTTCCTTTAAAAAATTGCTATTAATGTTGTATATACTAAACACAAAAAAGCCACCTATCTTAATTGTTGCTCGAAATATAACCTTATATAAAGTCTAATAATTTTAGGGTTAATACTACACCTGAAAGTAAAACTAGTTTAAAATCAATAGTAATCAATTGCAGTGGATTTATAACATACTACAGTAATATACACCTGAGAAATATTATTTCAACTTACTAAAAAGATACTCAACTATTGTATATATATATATATATATACACACAATCACTTTGTTTGCCTTTTAATGAATTGCATTCAATAAGCTTTCAAGTATCCGCATAAAAATTCATTACAAACTTCGTAACGAAACGAGTGAAAAAATTAAAGTAAATTTTTAGAAGTATCTGCGACTCCAGCACGAAACGAAAATAATTTGTTAAACCACAACAAATTTTCTTCGTATTATTTATATTTTCTTTTTAAAAAAATTGCGTCCATATTTTGTAACAACTTTAAAATGTGTGCACATGACTCTATTATGATATTACTTCTATTAATCTTGTCGAAGAAGCTGTGATCGGCGATTGAAATTTAGGATTCAAGAAAATATAGAACGTGTCCAAAACGATACGTTGAAGAAAATGACCGCGATTCTGACGTTCGTATGAAGTCATGTAGCTTTCAATGAATTGAATTCTCTAACGACAGAAAAATTTTATCGTGTGAAGGGACCTTAAGTCTTTCCCTTATATTAACAATTTACAGAAGTTCTTATCAAACGCAACATACAGTCAGACTTAAACTGCATATTTTAATATTTCAATTGATAATTAAGTTAGATTCAAAACTGATTAATATTGATATATAAACATCTCGGATTATAAAAAAAAACGTTATATGCAATATTTAGTCTGCATTAAATGTGTTTTATTGAGAGTAAAAATATACAACAATAAAATTAAATATAATACAAATTGTAAGTAACAGCCTTTTATTAACAATTAGTAGAAGTTTTCATAAAATGCAACATCGACAGATTTTATCTAAATATTTTATATGTGAATATTTTATTTGTGAATATTTTAAACAGACTAACCCTGACGCACAAATTCACGAGATCATAAATAATCGTTGCAGACAATTTGTACTCCAGCCACATTCTCAAAAATTTAATATGTACATAACTGCAATTCGTCAATAAGTTTGTATGGTATGTTTACATATGCGTCATTTTTTGCGTATTAAGCATTCATTGCACATTTTCACATTGTTGAGTTTATAAACTAAGCATACCATTTTAGGCCTTATTGTAAGATTTTTTTAAAAATTGTGCAAAATACTATTTAAATATACCGTATATACTTGTCAAAATCTGAAGATAGTAATAAGCTTAAAGGAACTTTACACACAGTCGTAGGTTTTTATCTTGCAAATAAAAGGACTCTTTATACAATGTGAATTTACTTTCATTGGAAAACTAGTAAGAAAGTTTTGATCGTGTATATTATAGATATACATATATATATATATATATATATATATACATATATATACACAATATATACACATACACACACTAACAAAGGTATTTCCTGCAGGTGGACTAATAAGCATAATTTACTATTAGTTTAGCCAAATATGGGACTTCGACTACGTGTTACTTGAGTGGTTTTAAACAATTGAAGTAAGTACTTGTAGGACTTGTGTTTTAGGCCCCTGGTGTAATTTTTATACCAATTACTGCGTGCTTATTAAACATTAATGTATTACTAATATTGTCGTTTTTCATACCCTTAATTGGGACTCCTGGCGGAATTAGTAGGGAAAATGATCCGAGCACACACTGTAAATCATATTTATATACACATCACGCGCCGTGACATTTGTTTATATGGTTAAGCGGGATCTACGAAGGTATCAGTCATACCATACCGCGAGAGCGCAGCACCGTCGCTTGTCTCGCCAGAATCGGCGAGCTGTCCAGTATTCTCTTTAATCGTATTTGGCCACGCCTGGTGTATTCATAGCTCGCTTTATGTAACTGTCCGGTTCCGTAGCGCCGCCGCGTGTGTTGTCGGCCATACTGCGTGGTGTTTTTTATCCTCTCGCGACTTTTATCGTCGTCCAGTTGTAAAACTTGAATCACGGCGTGTTGCCAAACTCTGGAAGAGCCAACGGCAGAGGCGGTGTGGAATTACGGGCTGTTTCTGGTCGATAATAAAATTGTTCCTCGGTTTCCAGTTTGAAAGATAAATATTCTCAAATAGCTGTTTGTAACCAAATATGTTATATAATTGCTGTAAACAAGCAAATAAATTACAGGCGTGCTACTGGATAAAACAAGGACAGTGTGATGAACGTTGATGCTGCATTATGACGTCACACACGTCAGTGAGAAATTTGTAGAAGTCCGTTCTATATATGTGAGTGTGTGTGTGTGTGTGTGTATACGACCATATTTTTTATCACGATGCATGTAGTTGCAAATTCCAGCGGACAGTGGCGTGTGGTGAACTCTTGCAAGGTAAGCTGGTGCTTGTTCAGTGATGTACATTCTTGGTGCAAGCAGCAAGAGCCATTAACCACCGTGCAGCCTAAGGAAATCGAATGCATCCCAACCCATTACACGCGTCCTGTGGTGTCAGCCGTGGAGCTACGTTTTAGTGGTGGAAGTGTAAACTAGGAATCAACAGTGTACAGTACAGAGCTAACGCCAATTTACCTAGCAACAGTTCGCCACACGCCACTGCCAGCGGGACTGTTGCGCAATCGCGAAATTCTAATGTGGACCACGCGTCCGGAGATCGCATCGTTTGAATGAGGCGCGATTCGCTTTGTTTACACCTCTCGCTCGGTCCAAACACACGCCTTTGTTTACAATTTATCTGTGACCACCGTCAAAGTAATTTAATATAATTCATTTCAATGTTCTCAATTCGTAATCCGCGGAACTTACTTTGATATGTAATCAGACGTTTACACTGCTATGAGATGCCTAACACTAAAATTAGGATAATGCTGTTTTTACATACTGTGAAATATTGCTTTCAGCAATTAAAAAAGTTATTTTGTGTTCTAGTAAACAAACGTATATTTTTAATAACGCCTAAACTTTTCCACGATTAAATAATATAAATGTCTAGTTTTTATGAAAACCTTTTCAGTGAGTTGTTAAAACAATATTTCTGTTTTGGTACTTAAATTAAGAATTATCCGGATGGTTGTCAGTGTTAGATTGACATTCTACACCTAAGTGTCTATGGTAAAGAAAAGTTTAGGACCACTGAATTTGTGTGCCCTGCTTCTTTTAGTTATTGCATCAAACGAAAGTGGTCAGATTTTAATTAACTACTTCTTGCAACATTATCTGTCAACATTCTGAAGAGAATGTTGGGTTTAGACAGAATCGAAGACCTAGCCTTACCTGAGTAGCTGTTAAGATAGTCTGCCTAGGCCATCAGCTTGTACAACTAATATAAAAACGCGCTATTCAAAACTTAATCAGTACTTGTGGTATTTGTACAAGTGTTGTGTGTCTGTGTTGACGAGTAGCGTGTAAGGTAGAAGTAGAGTGGCTACGAATGTTGGACAGCATTCGACTGTACAATATGGAGGCATGCGCTTCACTAAGATTTTTTCCACCGTGGAGCGGGCGAGAGGGGCGCATAAGAATTTAAATAAGTTTCCTTCAAATGAGTATAAGATTAACAACTGGGTTTTACGCAAAATAAATTCAAGAAACATCTGTGACGTGTCATGTGAATAAATTTTTATTCAACAATGTACACTCCTACTTCCTACTAATAAATGCGAAAGTCTGTGTATGTTTATTACCACTCAGCTCCATAATGGCTGAACGGTTTTTGATGAAATTTGGTATGTAGGTACTTTAGGTCCTGGAATAGGACATATGATACTATTTATCCCGGAAAATTGTAAGTTTCCTGTGGAATAACAACAAAACGTAATTCTGCAACGGCTGGGAACGTGACCGAAATGTTTTTTTCCTCTGGTGTCACGAGTTTATCAGGCCGCCCAAGGACCTCTAAAATGGCTTAACGACTGCTATCAAATTATGGTAACCGGGACCGAATATTTAACGTTCCCTCCGAAGCCCGGAAGCGCTCAGATGTTATGCCACTAAACGGTCACCCATCCAAATGTGTGCCGCTGGGAACGTTGCTTAACTTTGGTGATCGATTAAGATCCCTCAGCCAAGCGCAAAAAGTAGTACTTAGGTACACTTATTTCTAAAGCTACAACGTGATGAAACTCACGTTTTGATTTTCATACAATTACGCTGGAAAGCGGAAATGTGGTAACTACGCGATAGTTGCACATATACACTCTAAAAACAATACCGTACTTCTTGGCTATCGGGTAAAAAATATGTCCTTCCTTTTGGGTTGCTGTAATCAGTTAAAAACCTAAGCCACCATAGTATAATTTTATAATTCTGTTTTCACATAAATGAATTGTCTTTTCCCAATTTATTAATTAATGTATCGCTGTAAAATTCAATTGTACCCGGGCGAAGCCGAGCCAGTTCGCTAGTATTGCATAATTACAATATAATACTACATACGAGGCCATATTTTTTATCAAACTAAAATTACGGAGAAAACAGTAAGAACNTTAAAAACCTAAGCCAACATAGTATAATTTTATAATTCTGTTTTCACATAAATGAATTGTCTTTTCCCAATTTATTAATTAATGTATCGCTGTAAAATTCAATTGTACCCGGGCGAAGCCGAGCCAGTTCGCTAGTATTACATAATTACAATATAATACTACATACGAGGCCATATTTTTTATCAAACTAAAATTACGGAGAAAACAGTAAGAACNGCATAATTACAATATAATACTACATACGAGGCCATATTTTTTATCAAACTAAAATTACGGAGAAAACAGTAAGAACTAAGTTACTCATCCCAGCAGGGACTTGTATTTTACAGTTGCATAGCAAATAAGAAATTTATTTGTTATAAAAAAATTTATTTCACTAAGTTACGAGAATGGTTACGAATATTAAAGGAGATATCACATGAAAAAATCCAGTTTCCAAGGGAGGGCAAATGCCCTCGCCCCTTACTACAACCTGCTGACGCGTATGCATTCATAACTCGTTAAAAATTAGTACACACACACGACCAGACTTGCAGATCAAGTTATATCCATATTATACAAATGTGGGAAAACTGGCAAAAATCACCAGCACAGTATTATTATATCATAGTGTATTTATATCACATGTTTAAATATGCACCACCATACACGCTTGTTTACGTAATATTCGAGTCTGGAATTAGGATTAGCAATCTAGGTATTCATCAAAACATTTTGGATATAACTTACTTTGCAGGAAATGGCTGGATATAACTTGTTTTGAACAGAACAATATCATAGGATGTAACTTATGTTGATATGAATTCAGATAAAACTTATTTTGCATGAAAAAGAATTACAGAATATATTAAACAACAACATTAAAGGAGTAGTTGTTGTCACATTGTGATTGTGGGAAGAGTTATTCATTGAAATGAAATTAAAGTGTTCAAACTTACTGTAATTTCAAATAAACTACGTCTAGAATTTGCCTTTACAGTATATTTACAGATTATAACATATTACTCTTTCAATAGTGAGAGTTTCATTTATAATATTGCCTTTTAACAAAACCAAAATCACACTACTGCAAATAAACATTGTACTTCTAATAATACCTACTACACACGATAGCCGTTATCTACATGTTATATATCAGCACTACAGTCTTCATGTGTATCTTTAGCAGCCCCACTGGCAGGAAGAGACAAAGTTGACTGCAGTTCCTTGTAAAAACTAAGTCTAGGGTCTGTTCTGACGTCAACCCCACTTCTTTTCAGCAAGTTTTCTACGACCCTAATCTTAAGATGTGAAAAAAACCACACCGAATTTGTTGATGGAGGTACGGTGGTACTTTTGTGCTGGCACCGTATCTTCAGAAGGGATGAAGAAACAGACATCATGAAAATAGTATGGTTCATTTTTGACTTCTATTAGAGTCTTCTTGCCCACATTTATTTTTGTGAATGTTATCCTCTTCGCTGTCTCTATTGCATTCAAAGACTTGTAGGTTGACACATACCTCGACTTCCAGTCATTGACTTCCCAGTCTGTAGGATAAACAAATACACCGCCAACGTGCTTCATGTAAACATAATGGTATTCTTGTGGTAGGAGAATAATTTCTATTGATTTAATGTTTTGAATTCGGCCAAACAACCGTTCACAGGGCAGGAAGCTGTGTTCACGAACAGGGAAGAGCATTGTTCCCGACTCGATGTTTTGGGAGGCACTAAAACCAACTTTGGATCACTTACAGCATTATGTTGTTTTTGTTTTGCCCTCTGCACTCATCACTGACGAGTAGAACATGCTTGATATTTTCAATACTCGTTATTGCTGGTATAACAGTCGTTAAGTAGTGATGAACAGCACTAGCAACTTCATTGGCTCCATGTTCAGACTGATTTCCAGTCCATGTGTATGAATAGTTTAGTTTTTGTTGTGTCGCAAACACCAAAATTATACAGTCCTACCTGACGAGAATAATAGGCTTCTTTAATTGGAACTGTACTTGCTGTGGGTAAAAAAAAATGACCTGTATATCGGGATCTTTGATTTTTTTCTGTGATTATTTTGTAGAATGCCTTACTGTGACGTTAATATACGCGAAGCTGTGTTTTTATTGCTTCGGTATCATCACAATGCGCATTTTTAATACGTGTGCGCATGTTTTCGCCGTGGGTACACCAATTCTAGGATTATTGAAACTTATATTANCAAGTCGTGGGTACACCAATTCTAGGATTATTGAAACTTATATTAAAGTCTTTCGCAAATATTTCATAGAACATGGAAAATGTAACACATTGTGTATCCTTTACACTGTTGTACATTCTGTGGAAGTGTCCTTGCATTACAACTGTGCGACGTTTGTTTGATTCTCCGTTTGTAAAGGCTTTTAGAAGTTGCCGCATATTTTTTTCAGTTAGTAAAGCATGTGTGGTCTGTTTTTTTCAGTTATTGCGAGTGTATATTAATTTTTAGCAGATGGAAGAAAATACTTAGTTTTCTTTTACGCGTCTTGGCTAACCGGGATCTTAACCGAATGACCGAGGAATCGAGAGCGATAAATTTGAGAAAATGCATCAGCATTTGCCTTTGAGTATGGAAAAAAACCCCAGAGAGTGGGGAAGTCCCCTTTTTTGCAGCCGGCGTGGGTGGGGTGGGGGGAGCGGGGAAACAGCCTCTTGGATAAGTTGTTGCACAATCGCATTACCACTCTTAAGTATTACAGACGAAAAGCCTCAAGACCTGATATTGTGTGACATGCATGGTGTATACGTGTTTGCATAATGTATTCCCGTTTTAAATTTAATTTTGGTTAAAAAAAGTCAAGGTTATATATTGCGCGACAATAGAGTTATTACAAATGCATAGGAACATAGCCGTAAAAAAATTGTTCTGCAAGAAAAGGAAAATTACTGGCTTAAAAGTAAATAATGAGACGGTAGCGTTATTACGTCACTATAATAACGTCAAAATGACTGCCTGCAAACTTCTTAAGCGGTCAGTATATAATGTAGATGCGTTAAGTGCCGCAGTGAGGAATTTGAAGCTAGTAATATTTTGCGAAGAAAGAGTTGTGAAGCCACCACTTAGAATCAGTTTATTAACCGTAGGGTATACGGCGTCTGTGCAATGCGTATTAATAAAGTGTTTTCTTTGCCTTATCTCTGGCCGATTATTAAGCATTAAGGCTTTTAGAGTAAATCACTAATACGTAGTTTCTTTCCATATGTTCCCATCGTTTTCACAGAAACTGACACATTTAATACCTGGATTAAGGGGAAAGATCAAAATTTTTTGAGGTTTTTGGTTTTTGAGCTGTAAAATGTATTCAGTATTCATTATTAAAATTTATTCTTTGACAAGACATAGCATATCACTCAAATGATTGGATAACTGTAATATCAATGGAGTACTTTTATTTGTTTACCATGTAGAACAAAAGGGAATTGGTTATTACCTTCTGATAAGTAGCGATAGTAGTACAAGAAGTCAAAATTATAATGATTTCTAAAATATAATTAATGTCTAGGTCTTAACATAGTCTAAAATATAATTAATATCTGGGCCTTAACATATTCATACTTTCACAAATTAATCTCAAAGTAATTGCCAAAAATTCCCTATATCAAATATTGCGTTCAACTTATTCCCTACATGTCTCGGATGAACTCAAAAATTATTATTTTTTGTTTATAAATATAGCTGGACGATAGGTTGTTTGCTATATCTGATTTTTCTCCTCGTAATAAAACGTCTTTTATCAGCATCGGATCTGAACCTTCCAGGCACACGTCAGGGCAGAAATTTACCTCGGAGTTGGGAGCAGATCGAAAAGTTCAGAGTTGAGTGTTGCCAACTCTTCGTGTTGAGAACTAGGCCGGCCATGTGCGACATGCTAACGCGCGTGTCGACATGAAGTGTGAATATTTTATTGTGTACAGCTTTGCTAAGGTTCTTCCCGTGTGTTTTTAACAAAGCGTAAAGTTTTTTTTCCGCGTCTGAGGCCGAGAAGCCCGGGAGCGATAAGGGCGACACTGGCGCGCAGTGTTCTAGTCGCACTGCGTGTACCTAAGAGGCATACAACGGTGACCCTATTTATTTATTGGTGGAAAGTCTGTAGGAAGGTTCAATTCAGAGCCCACGAGTAGTTTAGTATGTACAGCGACTCTCAGTAAAAGTGGTACACCTAGAACGGACATTAGATAGGAAATTACTATTCCTTGTAAATGAAAATTATTGGTAGCCCAGTTTATTTAATGCATTACATATCCAGCTTTTAGGGTCTGCAAACATACGCATCATTTCTATAACTATAACTGCATAAAATGGAAAACACTAAAACAACTGCAGATTAAACGCCACAGTGAAAATGGTACACTGCCCAATACATGCCCCCCCCCCCTAACCGGTGGACTACCAGGCGTGCCATGTCGGACTCACGCATTCTGAACCACGTGTACCGTCGTTCTGTGCATGAAGGCAAGCATTACATTCAAGTAAACTTTCGTAGTTCAACAGGGAACGTGAAAGAGGTCAGACGTCTGTGGCGATGAGAAAACTGGTCATTTTCCATTACGAAAGGGGCAAATCTCTGCGTGAGATCGGCAAAATAGTAAATCGCATTCATTCTGCTGTGCAAAATATCGTTCGTCGCTTTCGTCAGTACAGTAGAATAGAGAACAAAGAGAAGTGTAGTTCCAGAAAAATATTAACTGCATCAGACGAGTGATAGATTCGACGTCAAATGAAGAATCCCGCGTTAAGTGCACCAAAACTTGCCAAGGAAATAGAAGTCTTCTTGTGGAAAAAAACCTGCCCAAAAACCGCGAAGAGAGCCCTTCGTAGAGACTACTTCAATGGTCGAAAAGCGTGCAATAAACCATACTTAGCAATAACAACCTCTCAGGTTCCAGTTAGCCACAGATCACGCTGATAAATCTTTTGACTACTGGAAAACAGTAATATTTCCCGATGAAAGTAAATTCAGTGTGTTTGCATCGGATGGGAAGGTCAGTATCTGGCGTAAGCCAAACGCGGAGCTTGCAGAAAGAATTTTTCGGCCGACGGTGAAACACGGGGGTGGGTCTCTGATGATATGGGGATGTATGGCGGTTTCGGGTGTGTGGAAACTCCATTATAGATAGTAATATGAATCACGATGTGCATTTTGACACATTGAGGAAAGAACTTATACCATGCGCAGAGAAATTAGGCTTCCGGATTGTTTCGCGTTCTAAGGGCTGTTCACGGTAAAGTGAGCACTTTTGAGGCCCTAGTTACTTTTTCCTGTCTCCCATTTTTTAATCCTTTAATCACCTTTTTTAAATAAATATTGCCACACAGTATGTGTATTCCATCGCACTCGAAAGTTAACGTCTAAGGCTAAAGTAAAATATATTTATTGACTATTATCCCAAATGAGAGGGTTTTCAAAAGTACTCACTTTACCGCGAATGGCCTTTACCAACTTTTGCTGGGCGCATGCCAGTCAGTCTGCCCGTTGAAATATATGCATGTGGGGACAGTGAATTTTTTCCAACGTTGATTTTAAAAATACTAAATTAACCGTGAACAGTCAATAGTTTTTTTTTAATCCACAAATTTTGGCGGGTTTTTTTTTTTTTTTTTTTTTTTTTGTTAATTTCCCGTTCCNTTTTTTTTTTTTTTTTTTGCATTGTACATGCGAGTGCTATTGGGCAGCGTCTCCTGTAACCTTGGCGCGAGACGTGCAGAGTAATGGCGCGAGATGTGTGGTCGCTGGTGAGAGATCGCTCTCCTTGAGCTGCTCCACGCGGATCTGAGGGCTGGCACCACCGTTGCGTCATCCGTGATCACATGATAAACATCAGCTGTAGTTCCCCCAGCAGGCGTGGCGTGATTCCAGCCTGCAGTGCACTTGTGAACGTGGCTGCAGTGGTTGGCCGACTGACCGAGGCTGTCCGAGCCGAGTTGGAGCCGGCAGTTCGCTTTGTTTCAACTGGCCGCAAACAGCTATATTGTAAGGCAGCCATGTAACGTATTGAACTTGAGAAAATCAAGTCTAACATAGTAAAAAAAGTAGAGTATTTAATGAGGTTAATAGCAGGGTACAGCGTAGACGGAAAGACTTGAGCTTTAGTCTGGTCCAGTCGTCGAATGGGCCAGTCGTAGCAACCTTGATCACAAGTGTATTGAAGGTTAAAATTGCAGGAAATTGCCTTAGGTACACGCAGCAAGTGTGTATTACTGCAAGAACAGTTTGGCCCTGAAAATGCTTTGCTTGAAGAAACTTCATCAAGCGTGTTTGTTCGTGCATTAGCGAACCTACCTCGTATTTGGGAGATCTTGGGGATGTGANCTTGATCACAAGTGTATTGAAGGTTAACTGCAGGAAACTGCCTTAGGTACACACAGCAAGTGTGTATTACTGCAGGAACAGTTTGGCCCTGAAGAAACTTCATCAAGCGTGTTTGTTCGTGCATTAGCGAACCTACCTCGTATTTGGGAGATCTTGGGGATGTGACCTAGAAAGTACGTCGGTCTCCCATTTCCTCGTCCATTAAATTTAAAGTAATTAATATTATATCTTTCCCTGTTAATGTATATTTTGAATGATGTACCCGCAGTATTTCGGGTCTGTCCCTAAAGAGGCGAGGGAGGGGGACAGGCCTACACTGTAAAAAAAAAATTCTAGTTAACTTCCTAAACTGTAATAGGAGTTTTTAACCTATAAATTGTATGGAAATACTACTATATATCAGGTTGCAAATATAGGAATGTTTAGCACTACTAAAATACATAACTGGTGACTTCCTTATGTATTTGATTGTTTCCTGAGCAAATGTAAGAACGTTGCCATGGATGTATGGGAAAAACTTTACCACCCGCTCTTTCTCACTATACGTATATACTGGTGTGGTATATTTGCTAACTGTAGGATAAACTGGTAGTTTTCATTCAGAGTTACAATGTCGTATATTTATAAACCCATCGTATATATGGTGTGCATAATGTGAATCGTCGCTGCATAGAATTATAACTTATGCGTTACTGTCCCACCACAATTTGTGTTCGTTGGTTACAGCAAATATGTTGCGCAATAATTAACTAAACAATCGAATAATATAAGCGAAGTAACTTTAACCGGATGCATTTTTTTTGCCCAGTAAAGGTTTGTGTCGGCAAAACATTTTTTTGCTTTCGGTCAATCACATTTGTAGAGTTGTTTTCAACGAAGCGCCTTGTATTGAGGCTGATTCCGTTGATTCGAGTAAAGAATTTAGCTCACGTATGTTTTATTAGATGTTGAAAAATTTGTCTAGCATTTTATTTTGATTAATTCTTTTATCGATTTAAAAAAGTTCCTCTATGCGGTAGTCGCATAAAAGTTTTCAATAGACTGACTGCAGNGCTTTCGGTCAATCACATTTGTAGAGTTGTTTTCAACGAAGCGCCTTGTATTGAGGCTGATTCCGTTGATTCGAGTAAAGAATTTAGCTCACGTATGTTTTATTAGATGTTGAAAAATTTGTCTAGCATTTTATTTTTATTAATTCTTTTATCGATTTAAAAAAGTTCCTCTATGCGGTAGTCGCATAAAAGTTTTCAATAGACTGACTGCAGNTATTAATTCTTTTATCGATTTAAAAAAGTTCCTCTATGCGGTAGTCGCATAAAAGTTTTCAATAGACTGACTGCAGGTCCTCAAATCTCGTAGATTGCCGCAAAATAATGCTGCAGAATGAAATCCTTCAGTCAAAATTCAGCCTCCACTGGCGGAGTGTATCTTGGTGCATTGTCTACAAAAAGCATAAGTGAACCATGCGAGGCGACGTGACGCTCGGAAATGTTTCAGAATATAGGCAATCCATGGTTAATTCAGCACTTTTGAAATCAGCCTTTGATAAATGTCACTGCCCCTAACCTGCATACATTTTAAAGGGCACATACTGAGTGGCACGTATGCTGTAAAGTTTGTAATGACAAAGGAAAAATAGTTCCATGTTCTAACGTTGAATTAAAAGTGCTAGGTAAATGTTTGTGAGTTCTGAAGTTTTTTCTTTTGTTTCCTGCTAGTTTTATACATATTAGTGTAAGAATTAACATATTTGTAAAGTATTTACTTTTCTAATAATTTCACAGTTTCTCTCGACCGACGCATGGACAAAGTGATCAAGCCCATGGTAATGTTAATTTTGCATATGATTGAAAAATACACAATGTGCATACAAGTAGATTTTAAGCAGGGCTTTCAATAATGTTCAATTTATCGTGAACAGTGTATACTGCTGTTAGAGTAAAACTTATCTTGCGGCCGCTTATTTGCAAAATTGCCACGTAAAGTGGTAGAGAGTGATGTTTTGTGCGGGGAGATAGCGGATGGCTAATGGACGGTTTTCGTGTTGTAATTATTTAATTTGTTTTTCATGGTGTTGGCGGGTGTTAACGGAACTAGTTGTGCCCGAGACAGCGAACGAACGAGTATCATATGACAGTTCCATCACAATCAAAATAATCAACTCTTTCATTGTGGCACTGTTGACCATGGGCGTTAGCAGGAAGATGCAAGGGGCACGAGGGAAGGGGGTGTATTTACCCTCCCCTGGAAACTGGATTTTTTTGTTACATGAAATGTGAGAGATCCTGTACAACAATCTCTTATAAATTACACAGGAGAGCCAAAAAAAAACTGCTATAGGCGTGCGTATGCAAATAACAGAGGTATGGAACCAATCAGAGTAACGCGATGCGATCGGCAGCGCCTATATAAGACAACAAGCGTTTGGCAAAGTTGCTAGATCGGTTACTGCTGCTGCAATGCAGGTTATCAATATTTAAGTGAGTTTGAACGTGGTGTTATAGTCGGCGCACGAGAGATGGGACATTGCATCTCCGAGGTAGCGATAAAATTTGGATTTTCGCGTACGACCATTTCACGAGTGTACCGTGAATATCGGGAATCCGGTAAAACATCAAATCTTCGACATCGCTGCGGCCGGAAAAAGATCGTGAACAAACGGGACAAACTACGACTGACGAGAATCATTAAACGTGACAGACGTGCAACCCTTTCTCAAATTGGCGCAGATTTCAATGCTGGGGCATCAACAAGTGCCAGCGTGCGAACTATTCAACGGACCATCATTGATATGGGCTTTCGGAGCCGAAGGCCCACTCGTGTACCGTTGTTGACTGCACGACACAAAGCTTCACGCCTAGCCTGGGCCCGCCAACACCGCCACTGGACTGTTGATGACTGGAAACGCATTGCCTGGTCTGACGAGTCTCGTTTCCAATTGTATCGGGCGAATGGACATGTACGGGTATGGAGACATCCTCATGAATCCATGGACCCTACATGTCAACAGGGGTCTGTTAAAGCTGGTGGAGGCTCTGTCATGGTATGGGGAGTGTGCATTTGACGTGAAATGGGACCCCTGATACGTCTAGATACGACTCTGACAGGTGACTAATACGTAAGCATCCTGTCCGATCACCTGCACCCATTAATGTCAAGTATGCATTCCGACGGACATGGACAATTCCAGCAGGACAATGCGACACCGCACACGTCGAGAGTTGCTACCGAGTGGCTCCAGGAACACTCTTCTGACTTTAGACACTTCCATTGGCCACCTAAATCACCAGACATGAACATTATTGAGCATATCTGAGATGTCTTGTACCGTGCTGTTCAGAACAGATCTCCACCGCCTCGCACTCCTATGGATTTGTGGACTGCCCTGCAGAATTCGTGGTGTGAATTGCCTCCTGCATACCTTCAGGCATTAGTAGAGTCCATGCCACGTCATCTTGCGGCACTTCTGCGTGCTCGCGGGGTCCCTACACGATATTAGGCAGGTGTACCAGTTTTTTTTCTTTTTTTGCTCTTCAGTGTATAATAGGCTATTCACGGTAAAGTGAGCACTTTTGAAAACCCTCTCGCTTGGAATAATAGTCAATAAATATATTTTGTTTTAGTCTTAGCCGTTAACTTCCGAGTAGTGCGGTGGAATATACACACTGTTTATAACTTGCATGGCAATATTAAAAAAAAGTGGCTATAGGATAAAAATGGCTTGAAGGAAAAAGTAACTAGGGCGTCAAAAGTGCTCACTTAACCGCGAACAGCCTATAGTGATCATAATCATTCTCGTAATTAAGTGAAATATTTTTCTTATAACTGATAAATTGCTTATTAGCGATGTAACTCCAGAATGCAAGTCGCTGCTGGGAAGAGTAACTGAACCCATAATTTTATTTTGATAATGAAATTGTTTGTGCTTTCGTATTTTATATTGTAATATCATACTGTATATTGTTTGAGATAAACTGATTTATTTGTATTACACGTCACGGATGTTTGTTGCATTTATTTTGCGTAAAATCCAGCTGTAAATCACACTCTCCTCTGAAGGAAACTTATTCTAATTCCTATGCCCTCCTTGGAAAAAAATCTTGGTGACGACCATTTCTTAACCTGCAGCCGCCACAGAAATCCTCTGCAGTCCAATGTAAGACTGGTTAGTGTTGTTGGCGACATCCGTAGTTGAGGCTTTTTTAAGGCGTATTTTCAGAACCACGAGATTCCGGATTCGAATCCGCATTAAGTCATGGACGTATGAGTAGTTTTGAGATGTAAGTTTAGAATGAAATCGTTANGATTCCGGATTCGAATCCGCATTAAGTCATGGACGTATGAGTAGTTTTGAGATGTAAGTTTAGAATGAAATCGTTAGATTTATAAAATGAATTTCACCCCCTTATCCGAGTTACGCTGACACATAAGTGAGAGCGTTAATAAAATCAATTAATACACTATAGATGGGTCGTTANCCCCTTATCCGAGTTACGCTGACACATAAGTGAGAGCGTTAATAAAATCAATTAATACACTATAGATGGGTCGTTATTAAACACCGTTGAAATATACGGGATAGAAATAATATATGTAGTGTACGACATATAGCCGAAGTATATTCTGGGCTGTAGCAGACGTTTATTGCTGGCAATACAGCCATTGAGTTTCTGGATAATGCATAATTAAACGAAAAAGTATAAACCATAAAAAAAAATTGAGTGCCGATGTGAACTCCCAAAGTAGGGTGTGTTCGAATCCCATTTGTGCATTTAAAAATGAAACCCACGGGCATTTTGGGGTTTTCTTCTACTCATCGGTACCTGCCGTATATGGTAAACAAAAAGGTAGCCTCGTGTTTTTAATCTACGCACGCCACCATTTACAAAAAACCAATGCATAATGTTCTAACATTGAATCACAACGTTTGCTGTGTTAGATCGTTATAGACTTGTATATATTTTCTACCTATTTTCTGATGAAGACTCACCAGCCGAAGTTTGTCGGTAGAGTTCAGTTCCATACTGTAAATTTAAAAAAAATTCCTGTCCGTAACTGATATACGAATGGGTAAAAATAGTTATATATCTAATGCCTTGATTACTTTGTTTTATATGTACTTACTAGAATAATTAGCGAAATTGTGACATTTATTCATACGAATATTTTCTTGATGGACGCTAGTCCCTAGGTGCATGATAGTATTAATTTGTGCAAGTGGCGGAAGGATACACAGTTGTTGGTTAAGCGGGATTTTCAAAGTGCTCCCTTTCAAATTATTGTACTGAGAATTCTTTGTATTATATTTTACTTCACTTTCAACGCACCCAAGAGATTATTGTTGTAATAAGTTCACGGTTTGTAATAGCCCAAAGCTGAAAATGCTTTGCTTGAAGAAAATTTATAAAGCGTGTTTGTTCGTGCATTAGCGAACCCAACTCGTATTTGGGAGATCTTGGAGGCGAAGCCTGGAAACTACGTTGGTCTCCCATTTCCTTGCCCATTAAATTTAAACAAATCAGTAGATCTCCTTCCCTGTTAGTGCATGTGTTTTTAATGTTGTAACGGTAGTATTCTGGCCTGTGCCTTAGTGATACTTAATTGTTACAGCCATACATGGATATGCATGAATTTCTTCGGATATAGTTTATCGAAGATAGTTTTTTTCTTGTGACGATAAGCTAGATACTCTGGAGGAAGAGTGAGAACTCGAACATTGCTATGGAAACACCCGCTCCCTTCTTTTCTATGTTCCGCACCCATGTGCAACCCACGCTTGTTGCGAACAAGTATACGAGCAGAACCGCCAACTGCCAGCTGATGGGAATTAAAATATTCCAGAAGCACTATGTTGAAGTTCTTGATTCCGCCAATCCTAATGCTCATTTTATTTGGCCAGTTAACCATAATGTAGGCCATGGTTGTCAGGAAGCATCAACGTTTAGTGACCCTACTCAGTCAAAATAGTTTTGTAAATATAACTCGCCATCAGTGCGTGCCCTTCACTACACTCCATTTGCTTTTGAGATGACCTATACGATTGACCTGCTTCAATCCAGCCTCCAACGGTAGGAGTTCTGGCGTCATTGCACTTCTTCTTTCCATGCCATCAATCAGGTGTTTACATGTTAAGCATTCTTTCAGTGTACATCCCAAAAGTCACCCGTATATTCAACTCCAGGTGCATTAAAGTGAGTCAGTGAGTTAAGGGATTTGGATGCCTCTTAATATAGAGGTTTTGAGAGCCGATGAGGGTAAAGCGAGGTGAGGATGGTGCAGCACCGGAATGCAAGGGCGGGGAAACGGGAGATCCCCGAGAAAACCCGCCGACCTGCGGCATCGTCTGGCACGATTCCTACATGCGAAAATCCAGGGGAGACCTCGTTGGAGATCGAACCCCGTTCGCCTTGGTGGGAGGTGAGTAGTCTAACCACTACACCACCGCGGCCCCCTCCAGAAGCATCAAAACTTTCAGATATATAGTGCCTGTCAGCTCCAGCGAGCCCTTGACTCGAAAGCGCCTGCCTAACTTTTGATTCCATTACAAGATGATTTTTAAAGTGTTTTAATTGCACAATTATAACGTCAAGTTACTGGACGTCTGCATATATTCAGTCCCATTATGTCCCAATAACAAATTCAAGTTTCAAACTATTTGGAAATACAACTTTCAAGCTTTCACACGTATTATAAATATTTTGGGTCCCTTCGATATAGTAAAATGTAGATTTTCAGACTGCTTTCTTTATCTTAAAACGTGTTTACTGAATGTCTACGAAACTCTGCGACAGACTTTGTACCAATAAAATTTGCTGGGTCTGATGTTGTATAAAGCTTATCAAAGACTGCATATAATTTCAATGCAATGAGGTATTTAATGCGTGTGCCCATTTCGCCCTTATTTCCTGTTTGCTCCTGTGCTTTAAACGCTCACGATATATTATATAAGCTGGTACATAATTACTTCACAAAATAGCTATTAAAAAGCGTCGNAGTGCTTTAAACGCTCACGATATATTATATAAGCTGGTACATAATTACTTCACAAAATAGCTATTAAAAAGCGTCGCTGAACCGAATGTATAGTCAATTCACGGTTTCTTCGGATGTTTTGAAACAAACCTTTGAAAATTCATCCTAGGCGTAACATGTCAACCTGTTTTTTCAATAACTTTTATACCACAGATGTATAATACTGTGATTGAATTTAAAGTAGTACTGTATTCTTGAATAAATGAAACTTTAACTTAGTGTCTTTTATAACTTGTAATATTTGTTTCGTATTAAACACGAATTTAAAACCAGTGAGAACAGCGATGTGTTGGCAACGGCTAGTAAGATATAGATCACAGATAAATATTGTTTTAACCTACTTTTTTGGTATGCTATTTGTAAATTAAACGTTGCCTATTGATATACTGGAATTTTTATGTAGCACTGAAGAATACACTATTTATTGTTGAGGTAGAAAATACCAGCGCAAATTACCATTCGTAAGCCCCAGTGACATAGTAATGTTTTTTTTTTTTTTTTCCCCTCTTAGGAAGAGAATTCTATAGCCGGAGCGGAGTTTCTCTCTCTCTCTTTCCTCTCTCTTTTTCTTTCTCTCTTTCCTCTCTTTTTCTTTCTCTCTTTCCTCTCTCTTTTTCTTTCTCTCTTTCCTCTCTCTTTTTCTTTCGCTCTTTCCTCTCTCTTTTTCTCTCTCTCTTTTTCTCTCTCTCTTTTTCTCTCTCTCTTTTTCTCTCTCTCTCTTTCCTCTCTCTTTTTCTCTCTATCTTTCCTCTCTATCTTTCCTCTCTATTTGCCTCTTTCTCTTTTTTCTCTTTCTCTCTCTCCCTCTCTCTATTGTCAGGTGAACAAGAGGTCTTGCCTGACACACACCAGTGGAAGGCTGTTTAAAATAGGAGGGTGACCGAACATAACATAACACAAATACAGTGTGGATTTTCTGTCTCGAAAAATTCATGTTTCTTTGCCTTTCTAATTTTGACATGTGCAGCGATGTCATAACAGTTAACGCATTTATCAAGTGAGGGAGTTGGTCTGACGTACGCACCACACCACAGCTGATACGTCATTTTGGAAGAACTGCACACTTTCATTGTAAGCAGTGAAAGTGGCTCAACTCTCTTGCTCTGAGGCCCTAATACCACCACCATCCAGCAAGTTTACCATCTAACCTGACATTGACGAGGGTCCTTGGAGGAGGAAAGGTAAGAGGCCAAATGTTGATAGCCACCCGCTGATATCACTGTGATGTGGTGGCGCCAAATGGGACTGAATATATGGAGTATGGTAGTTTTTATAAAGTGTGTAGGTATCAAAATGTATAATGATTACTTTCTTGCAGATTTCGATATCTCAGTAGGCATGCATTATTTTGGCAGTAACAGTACGAATGAGTTGAATACACTTGAGAACTCTAGCCTACTATAAATTAATATATATTTTTTTAATCCTTCGACTTTGATTTTTCTTTGAAATTCCTTCACATGATGCAAACTTCGCTTCACATTTAAAAAACGACCTTCGCACATGCCTAAAAACTATTGTTACCGAGTCACAATCAATATTTCCAGTTTATTTGTATAATTTTTATGCTGATTTTGGCAAGCTTAAAGCTGCTGTTTGAATTGTTTGCAAGTGATTCAAC
>NQII01000324.1:346393-370585 GCA_002778355.1 Clitarchus hookeri | reverse complement strand
TGAATAAAAACAGAGAAAAAGTGTGTGTTGGTAATACTTAGTAAGAAGTAGTAATCATGCAAAATATTATTAAACTGAGTGCGCACAAATGCGATGCTTTGGCCCTTTGGTGTAATTTTTTGATTTGGTTAAGTTTTGTTTGGATGAGGTTGGCGTATAGCCTGAAAGTGGAACTTCAGTTAGATTTCAGTAAAATGGTCAGTAACGATGAATGGAATATAGTGGGTTGGTCGTGTGCGGTGCATATGCATATTGCCGTAAGTGCCCTGCAGACCATGTTCGTGCGGGGGAATGCAGTCCGAGCGCAGTCTTTCCATTCCCCGCACAATTGCAGCACATCGGAGAACCTCGGATGCCGTCTGCTTCACGCGAGACTTGGCGCGCCAAATGGTGCGCGTCCAGCGACGGTCGTGACCTTGACTGCGCGGAGAGTTCCGCGAGTTGTTTACGTAGAGCCCTGCCCTCGCCCTGCTTGGTCCTCCGGAGCTGGTGCAGGCGCTCTGCACTGGTTTATTTGTGTCCTCGACCTCCGTAGGGCTTCGCCCGTCACTGCGAAGAGGTTAAATTTAGACGCAGGTCGGCGTGGTTTCGCATGCCGCCTCCGCGCGTTACTTATGGAATGCTGGTAACCGGGGTGCAGTGACGTGATCGGCAGTTGAAACGAGCCCCATGCTATATACGTAGTCTGCTTCAACCTTTTACCCCTTTTATCGAGGGAGGTGGTAAATAGAGTGCAATGGAGAGGTTTGGGCGGCTCTTAACATCGAGGTCTTGAGCCGATTAGGGTGAATCGAGATGAGTATTGAGCGGCACCGGAATGAAATGGTGGGTAAACGGGAGATCCCCGAGAAAATCCGCCGACCAGCGGCATCGTCTGGCACAATTCCCACATGTGGAAATCCGGGAGCGAGTAGTCTAACCACTACACCACAGCGGTCCCGGTAAATAGCGGTCCACCCCTCCTCCTCCTCCGCGAATATATAAAAGTTTGGGTAAGATGTTTGCGTATACAGCTGCCTCCTTAAGCGTTATAGAATATTACATGACGGAAGGATGGCAAAGCGCACAAAAGCGAAAATGTCGCGTTTACCCCGAACTGCACCCGCACGAACCCAGGCAGTGACATCACAGTATAACGTACGGTAGCGAGTAATACGCGAGATAATATTTCAGAGCATCGCGTAATCAGCAATGGATAGACAAACATCGCAAGGGTTCTCGCTCCATTTAGTTTATTTGTATCTACTTGTTTGATAGTGTGGTTATGGTTTGGAAATAAAGAACCAGCCATTTTTCTTTCTNATTTAGTTTATTTGTATCTACTTGTTTGATAGTGTGGTTATGGTTTGGAAATAAAGAACCAGCCATTTTTCTTTCTTCTGAACTCTGAATATCACTTGTGACGTTCAAAATGGTACGATTTTTATTTTATAAGTTGAGGAAATGGAGCTGTTTTAATTCTCATGAATGTTCCGTTTTTCTCACAGAGATTTCTTGCCAAACATAGTTGCTTGTTTTTCAGCTCGAAGTACCCACCTGTAAGATGAGAATCCACCCGACTAAAAGCGATGACATATCAACGGTGGGCGTTTTGTTTACCTGTGCCCATTTACTGGAATTCTCCTCCCCCCTGCTTCGAATAATTCCGCCTTATGTTATCCGAGTGAGCAATCTGGTTGTAATCGTATAAAATGTTTTTAAAATCTCCAACAAACTTATATTTGAGACAAGCGGCCTCGTAAATTAAGAGAACGGACCGTAGTGCGAAGTCTGTATCAATCTCGAGCCGTGTCGAAAGCGCCGTGAATGGGGGGTTGTCCTTGGTGCAGCGACCGCGCAGTGTGAAGTGAGCCATAATGGCCGCGTCCTTGGCTCTGCGGCGCTTTTCGTGAGGTCCACCGGCTGCCTGCTGGCTCGGCCAAGGACGCCGCCATTGTGTGTTGCTCGCCGCCTGTGGCGCCCGGGCGACCCGCGCATCCACATCTGCAATCCACCAGCTGTTCTCCACTTCTTGCGGGCCCGAGCTCGGCTGCGGCCGCCGGCTAGTGGCGTGAAGCACGCTGCGCCAACACCTCTCACTCACTCACTCACTCACCCACCTTCTGTACCTTTTCCCCTCACTCCCTCTTACTGTATTTCAGTCTCCCCTGCTGTGACAGTATACTCTGTTTCATATGATTTCAGTAAATTTTGACAGTTCTGTTCTTTGATGTTTTAATGTTAGGTCACAATGCCAGTCAAAATTTCTTGCGCATATGTGAACCTTAGATCCCACCCAGGTTGACGATTAGTATGGTAATTTTGAACATATGTTGTGAACAAATATTATAAAATAAAATAGCACGTGTGCTGAGCTGTCAAAGTTTACTGATGTGAAATGGTCTATACCCTTCATGTCGTATGTGTCTTCTAGAAGTATTCTCTTTATTTGATACCTATTAACATTCTGCTGTTTGGTCCTGGGGCGTGATTCTGATTCATTTTTCCACTTATACTGAGAGCCCAATAACATGAGCATCTCTAGCCGGGCGTAGCAAAGTTTGATGTTCTGATAAGCAAATGACCACCTAACTTCGTGCCCTGGCAACTTACACTCCCCTTGTTTCCACGACATAAATAGGCTTCCGGTTAGCAGGGAAGTGAATCAGAATCGCGCACCTGGCCACCAAAAGAATTAAAACCCATCCCTACAAAATGCCAAATATACTCAAAAGTGTCAACATGATTTTATGCTATACCTCATGCTTCTATGACTCTGGGTTTCTGTGTCCATGCCTTAAAATGTTATAGAACTTGTTACAAATTTATGCTAAACCTATGAGCTCACAATCAAGATGGCTTGTACAAGCAACTGCTTCGTGTCATCTATGTTAGTTTATGTGATAATCGAGGGAGCTGCTATATACAGGAACCCACATTAATATTTGGCCACCGACGATTATCGCAATTTCGTGGCCTTATGTTACATTGGAAATGAAGATAAACATAAAACATATTTACATTCATTCCTGTGTGCTTTAAATGAAATGCAATTGTGGCCAATAACTGAAATGAGCGGTGCAAGTTAATGAAACACAATATTTTGTCCTCGCGTGCTGCATAAGTACACCACTTTAATATTCGGCCAGTTGTGGTGGACGCGTGGCACAGGCATGATGCACATTGCGTTCGTACCTCGTGTCATTCCCTGCACGCTCTTTGCGCTGAGAGGTTGTATTGGGTAGCTCTGTTGGCTGCGTCAGTTAGGCAAATGGGGCGTAGGGGAAAGGATACAACTTATAAAGAAAGATCCGAAAATTAGTGCTTGTAAACTTACCATGGAGGTACTCAATGAATGTGGAAAGAACGTCCATCAAGAAACCATACGACGAGTTATCAGAAGAGCAGGATATAATGGCAGGGTACGTAGAAAAAGGCCTTTTATTAGTGAGGTGAATAGAAGAAAATGAAGTTCGCAAAAGATCACGCTGACAAAGATGAAAGCTGGTGGGATGATGTTATTTTAGTTGATGGGACGCAATTTAATGTGTTTGGTTCAGATGACAGGGTAACAGTGTGGCGAGAGCCAAATGAGGAGCTAAAACCCGGGAACATACAACCTAATGTGAAACACAGTGGAGGTAGTGATATGATCAGGGGCTGTATTTCTTCAGCAGGTGACATTGTCAAGAGTTGGCTTGTGTTTAACGGTTACAAAGTCATTAACATACCACCTCAATCACCCGACCTGAATCCAATATATAATATTTGGGTTGAACTAGAAAGAAGAGTGAGGAGTACTACAATTAGTTCCACAAAAGANGATCAGGGGCTGTATTTCTTCAGCAGGTGACATTGTCAAGAGTTGGCTTGTGTTTAACGGTTACAAAGTCATTAACACACCACCTCAATCACCCGACCTGAATCCAATATATAATATTTGGGTTGAACTAGAAAGAAGAGTGAGGAGTACTACAATTAGTTCCACAAAAGAATTATTAGAGAGAAGGTTCCAGGAAGAATGGAGTAAGATTGCCTCCGAATGTACCAGGAAAGTAAATACTAATATGCCACAACGCCTGCGAGAAGTAATTAAACAGAATGACCATGCTACCAGGTACTAAAAGACTGTGTGTTTAGTTTGCAAAGAGGATCAGGTTTGTTTTTGAATAATGATGGCCGAATATTAAAGTGGCGTACTTATGCAGCATGGGATGTCAGCCATGTTGTTTGTTAAGTTGCATTGCTCATTCCCGTTATTGGCCACCGCTACATTTCATTTAAAGCACACAAGAATGATTGTGCAATACGATTTAAGTTTATCTTCATTTCTAATGTAACATAAAGCCATGACACTGCGATAGTAATCGGTGGCCGAATATTAGTGAGCCACTGTATACAGGTTGAATATAAAAGAATGCCCCAACTTTGAAGGTCTAAACTATCAAAACCAAACAACCTACAAACTTGGTTGACAAATCAAATGAACCGTGTAACTGTGAAGTTTGATTACCATATCTTCATAAATGTGCAATGTGACCACCACGAGCGACCCGAATATAATCTACGCGATAATTAAATTCGTTCCACACTCTTGTCAGCATGTCCGGTGTTAAGGTTTGGATGGCGTCCGTAATTCTCGTTTTGAGGTCGCCAATGTTAGCCGGCAATGGTGCACGAAACACTTGATCCTTTATGTATCCCCATGGAAAAAAAATCGCGCGGGGTAAGATCAGGGCTTCTTGGGGGCCAGTGATGAAGAGTCTGGTTACCAGCTACTCCTCGACCAATCCAGCGTTGCGGCAACGTCTCGTTCAGGTATCCGCGAACAGTTAGGTGCCAATAGGGTGGTGCACCATTCTGCTGGAAATTGAAGTCCCCCACAGTCTCTTCTAACTGAGGAAACAACCACTCTGTAAGCATGTCCAAATAAGGGATTCCAGTAAATGTGGGCTCGTGAAAAAAGGGCCGAAAAAAGTGTCTTTGGATACTGCTCAAAACACGTTCACTTTGGGGGAAGCATGCTCGTGTTCGGTGGTTTCATGTGGAGACTCCTGACCCCATATCCGCACGTTGTGCCGGTTCATCTTACGATTTGTATGGAACGTCGCTTCTTCGCTAAAAACCAGCTTAGACATGAAGGCATCGTCTACCTCGTTCTGGGCAAGAACGAATGTGCAGAAATCACGTCTCTGTTCTTTATCCCTTTCGGTAAGAGCCTGTACAAGCTGTAACCTGCATGGTTTGTACAGCAATCGCTTTAGCAACACTGTCTATACCGTCGATTGAGGGATTTGCATTTCTCGGCTGGCTTGTCGAGTTGATTTTCTCGGACAGCGAACGAACGCTTGTTGAATCCGTTGCACATTATCTTCGGACACACGCGGCCGCCCGGAACTTTTGCCTTTGCAAAGGCACCCTGTCTCACGGAAATGACGAAACCAACGTACGATACTCCACCTGTCGGGAGGACGACGTCCGTATTTGCGACGTAATTCACGTTGAACAGTCGTAACCGATTCACATTTAGCAAACTGAATAACACAGAACGCCTTCTGTTGTTCCGTCGCCATCGTGATGCGGACTAACACACAACACACGCTCATAGTGCGACGACAGACGCTCCCAGTGTCATCTCTCGGCACATAAAGGAAACATCAGACCGTCCCCTTCACATTGACGTGTCGAATGCGAGCTCGTTTCCCCCTCACCACCTCAAACCGAGAGTTACGAACGCCATCCAAACCGTAACACCGGACATGCTGACAAGAGCGTGGAACGAGTTTGATTATCGCATAGATGTCGTTCGGGCCTCTCATGGTGGCCACGTTAAACATTTTTGAAAGTATGGTAAACAAACTTCACGGTTCCACTTTTTATTTGATTGGTCAATGAAGTTTGTAGGCTGTTTGGCTTAGATATATTATATACCTTCAAAGTTGGGGTATTCTTTTATACTCACCCTGAAAATTGAGGTTATTTGCTGTGTGACTGTAACTTAAAATAACTTGACTTTGCCTAGTCATTTAGTTCGCTATGAAAGTGCGCGTCTCCATTGAGTGTTTTCGTATTGTGAACAGTGGCGTAGCTCGGTATTTTGACATCGAACGCTCAGTAGTGCATACATATCCTTATAGTTAGTAACAAACGTGGACAGGGAAATCCTCCCTGGGAAGAAATGTGAAAATTTAAAGTTAAATATATGTTCAACCTTTTACACATTTTTCTGCGTGATTTGCGGTCATAGTGCAGTGACACGAAGTATAAAAAGTTATTGTATTATAAGGTTGTTTAAGAGTTTCTTTAGTTAAGCCTCAGTCCGACATTGCGATATCGAGAAAACAATGTACAAACAACAGCCAACAGGATGATCACAAAAGTGCCGCCAGACGCCTCTTTGATACCGACACGTTACATTTGGCAGCCTTGTATTGCGGCCTCGGCCCACTTGACTGTTTTGTATGTGGGCACTTGAAGAGCCTGGTGTGCGAGACTCCAATTGGATCGGAGGAAGAGCTCACCGCTTCTCTACAGCATATGCCTGGGGTCTTTTGAAAGTCTGACAGGCAACGGCACGTCGTAGCAGAGCTTGTATTGAAGCAGAATGTTTCACTTTTAAACAGTTTTTGTAAAGTATTAAGATTAAATTGAAATGTGGTGGTTCCTTTATCAATCTCTATCACGTCAAAATATACCTCGATTGTCAATTTCAATTTGACATGTCGTTATTTAATAAAACATGCCTGTTTTTCTCTCTTTTAACATCCCGAAAACTTAGAGTATTGTTTTATGTTACATCCGGTAGATAGTAATTCGCTTTATTAGAGACAAATATCAGTTAAAAGAGAAGGAAGAACATCTGCTGTAACTGGAAGGTATGTTCTGACTTTTGTCACGTGCTTGAAATTGTGTGTGTGTGTGTATGTGTGTGTGTACACACACACACACACACACACACACCAATCTTCAACATTGTAAAAATTTGCTGTAAGTCACTCAACTATCTCCTCCAATAAAATTTTTGTTTACTCTGATAATGCTTGTGCAAGACAAAAAGGTGTTAAACCTAATTATAAACATAGTTGTCTTACTCGGACATGGAAGGCCAAAATATGATAAACTAGCTTTGCGAAGACGAAGAGTGGCTGATATATATATATATATACGACAGGTTGTTTCCATTGGTATGATGGGTTGCTTCCTTAAATACCCCATTCCATGCCGAATCGTTAATCAGGGTGTTGAACTGCTGCATTTTCGTCAAATTTTATGTAAACGGGTTATCTCATTGAAATAATTGTGGTCTTAACAACAGTTTAGAACTCCAGCAGCTCTGGGACTTGCCTTCTTGAAAGATTGTCAGTAAAAGAAAAATAGTAGAATTTTTTCCGTAGCCAGCATTGGAGGGAGGATGGAACATTGAAATTAGAGTGCTACGGAAAGAATAATTAGATGCCACACCACCCAGGTTGTATTTTACTAAATGCTCAATCAGTAGATTGCTTGTTAAATAACATTTCAGCATAATCGATGACATTTCCTTCCACTTTTCAAAACAATTTCCCAGCGAGTGCATACAAGTGTGTACTTTTTATGCTTATACATAGTGTACAAAGTGAAATCCATGTAAAATGGGTAATAGGGTTTCAGTCGTTGTCTATGATCGCGTAATGTTTCCGTCAGGATGTTTGTTTCCGAAATTGAAAAGAAACTACTGATATAGTCATAGCATGTTGTGTAGCTTTGCAATCCCTTATGTAAGCCACAAGCAGGAATGATAGACCTATCGTCTCTGTGTGTATTATGTTCTCATGAAGCAGTGAACTCTGTATTTGCATGAATATATTTATGTAAGCACTTCACCAAACTGTTAAACTGTATATACATGTGCGTTATGAAAAAAAAATGTTTCTAGGAGTACAGGGAGTACATTTATGACGTATATTCTCTTTGACGGATTTTTTTGCTCGCAGTTGGAACAGGAAAGGAAGATTCTCTGCTGGCATTTAGTGGTTGGTGTGAACTGTAACTGTTCACTCATGTGTCTGTCGGTTCCATTAATTTGTCTTTATATAATCTTGTTAGGATACTGATTTTAAAAGTAGTTTCTTCCTAGGATTTTTTTTCCCCCACGAAAGAAGCAAATACGTAAAAGCAAATGCTTCACAAACGTAGCCATGGAAAAAAAGAGGGGAGGGTGTATCTGATGATTCATTTTGTGGTTATGGCGATTGTGTAACTGACGACAATCGCTTTTGATATTTGTCGCCCTGTGCTGTTGAATTACAACCATCTAGCTTGTGAGAATTTTGCCGATTCCTGGAAACACTAGAACTGCCTCTCTGACATGATTGTCAATTTATAATGTATAAGCATTTCTTAATGGCGTCCTCTGTTGAGATCACTCCCGTGGATGAAACATACTTCACCACAAACAGTTTTCTTCATAGCCTGTGGTTAACTTACCCCTCATTACATGGCAGTGTGATTATTGTAGAAGAGGGAGATTATTGCGGATTCGTTCCAGAGCGCGGGAGACATTATTGAACCGNCATGGCAGTGTGATTATTGTAGAAGAGGGAGATTATTGCGGATTCGTTCCAGAGCGCGGGAGACATTATTGAACCGATTGTTACATTACTTTTCCCACAGAGTACAGTGTGTAATTGAAGTTTACTGCGCCTCTACACAGTCTTTTAATGCTTTAAATTTATATCTGAAGGCATCTGTCCAATTGCATTTTATGCAGATTGTCAGCNATCTACACAGTCTTTTAATGCTTTAAATTTATATCTGAAGGCATCTGTCCAATTGCATTTTATGCAGATTGTCAGCAAATGTTTAGTAACCAGCATCGTGCTTCACATTGTTTATTTTCAGCAGGATTGCAGAGAGTTTCAAGCAGCCGTGTTTGTCTTTGTTCCTTGCCGGACATTATTGCATACATACCCCATGCGGTGTCACTTTTAAAACGTACTTGTCGTACACTTTCACTTGTACATGGTACATTTCCTGTGTTAGAGCATTTTCGGGAGATAAACAATAGTTGCCATGACTTCTGAATCGGCCCTCGTATATGAAAGAAGACATTAGAACATTTGAAGTTATAAAACTTTTACTACTTGTTTCTGAGGTCTTCGTTGTGCTTAGAAGAGAATAATTATAGTTTGATGTGCTAATTGAATTTTAAATACCTAATTTAGTATATCGTAACATTAAAAAAATTGTGGACTTTTCGCCATCTTTTTCAAACTATAAAAAATTAGTCATAAACAATTCATTTGTCATGGCGAAGTTACAAATTTAAAAAGTGCTAACTATTTTTAAAGTACCATCATTTCGGATTTCAAAGGAAATTTTTAGTGGCATCATTCCAGTATTTAATCTTTGCGTCTCGCGTACGTGCCTGCACAAGAAAGTGAACTATTTTATGAGCTACAACACGGTCTACGTTCGACGCGACTCCAATTTTTGAGTTCATGGTCAATACCTGGTTATTTCGAATTACACACTGTAATGTAGGCCTGTGCTTTGCCGTTCGACTTAAAACACGAATTCAACTTTGTAAAATGTTGCAATCCATTACTGCGCATAAAAATAATTGTTTGCGTGACCAAAATATGCAAATAATATNCAACTTTGTAAAATGTTGCAATCCATTACTGCGCATAAAAATAATTGTTTGCGTGACCAAAATATGCAAATAATATCTATAGAAAGATGTCATGGATCAGATTTTTCAAAGCCGGTTGATAATTCTGCGTGCATTTCTTTACAGTTAGGTCACAGATTGTACATAGTCCATTCATAGGACTTTGCATTACCGTTGACACGTATTACATCACTAACACAATGCTAAATAACACCTTCAACAAAACGTTGGGCACCGTACAAATACGACAACTATACATTACACGTTAAATCTATAACACTCAAGATCAGCAGTGGTCGAGTAAAATTTCGTCGTTGAATTCAGTACATAGNCAACTTTGTAAAATGTTGCAATCCATTACTGCGCATAAAAATAATTGTTTGCGTGACCAAAATATGCAAATAATATATATAGAAAGATGTCATGGATCAGATTTTTCAAAGCCGGTTGATAATTCTGCGTGCATTTCTTTACAGTTAGGTCACAGATTGTACATAGTCCATTCATAGGACTTTGCATTACCGTTGACACGTATTACATCACTAACTCAATGCTAAATAACACCTTCAACAAAACGTTGGGCACCGTACAAATACGACCACTATGCATTACACGTTAAATCTATAACACTCAAGATCAGCAGTGGTCGAGTAAAATTTCGTCGTTGAATTCAGTACATAGANCATTACACGTTAAATCTATAACACTCAAGATCAGCAGTGGTCGAGTAAAATTTCGTCGTTGAATTCAGTACATAGAACTCAGCTTGTCAACTTAATAAACGGTCTATTGCTTGCGGGGAGTATGTGAAGAAACTGAAATTATCTGCAGTAAGCTGAGGTAAACTTAACATTACCAGATATTGTAAAACCGGCCCTGAATGGCGATAACATGACCGGTGTATCTAGGTACGGCCTCGAATATGTTGACCTCGACAAGGAAGGTAAGCATGATTTCAGTTACTCCCGAGTAGTTTCTTTTGCTTGAGACGGTTCACGGTTGGGTAGTTTCGAAATCAGTCTAGAAAATCATCATCCTGCACCTGCGCATCTTCATAGTTACACATTGACTGGTATACTATACGTCAGATATCTGCGAGCTTGAGCTGCGTCACAATGGATGGGGACGTCGCTAACAATTCCTGGAATCAATTAGATAGACCTCTTTATTGAAAGAATAACAGAAAACATTGTATGTGGTGGCCAATTTGCCTTCTCACCCCTTGAGCTTTCAAAGCCATCCACTATTATCGACGAGAATACACTGCTATCGTCTCTGCTTTCACTATTAACACTACATAGAGCAATTAATAGACTGCTGGACAGTAAAAATAGTGCACACAAGGATGCATCAGGTGGCCAGTCCTGGACTACCCGTGCCGTGTGCGGTTGGCCATTAACCTGCTGAAATGTCGCACCTGGAATCCCGACCAGAAATGGAAGCGGATCGGGGCGTAATATCTCATCCCATTACCGCTGGGCCGGCAATGTTCCACGCAACGACGAGAGCGGGTCGGCTATAGTAGGCTATGGCTCCCCAGACCATGATGCCTGCCGTGGGGTAAGTGTGCCGCTGGATAGCGAGGTTGGGATTGTGGCGTTCTTCAGGGGCCCTCCACAACCGGGTGTTGATTATAAGATTCCATAACGAAGCAGCACTCATCACTAAACAACATACATCGCCAGTCTGTGGCATTCCACATTGCTCTTGCCTGGCACCATTGCAAATGGAGTCGTCGCTGTTGCAGAGTTAATGGCAGCACATGCGATGGGCACTGGGATCGCATATTCGCCTCTGCAAGGCGTCGGGAAAATGGTTCGTGGGCACACTGGAGTCCTAACTCTGGCCAGTATCGTGGACCAGGTCGCAGTTGGATTCCTCGCGCCGGGTGCACGATCCGTCGATCCTCCGTGTGTATATGCCGTCACGTAGCCAGTGCTCCCAACACCATCGGACAGTATGGTCCGAACGATCCGCGTGGTGTGCTTTGTGGCGATATATGACCATCCTGCGGTTTTCAGTCCGATTGAGTCCTCTCTCGAAGTCTGTCAGTTGCGTAAATTGACGTCGTTGGTGTCTTCCTGGCATCCTTCACTCTGTACGCTTGTTTGGTATCGGCTGGTGTTTCTCGCGTTAATGTGGCTTCGACTACACGCCAGTGTCTGCAAAAGAGCTAACATGGAACCATGTGCATATAGGCTGTTCATGGTGAAAGTCCTGCTTAAGATCTACTTGTATGCATATTGTGTATTCTTCCAACATATGTATAATTAACGTTACCATCGGCCTGATCACTTTATTCGTGCGTCGATCAAGGGCAACTGTAACATTTTTAGAAAAGTAAATATTTTACAAATATTTTTATTGTTACACTTATATGCATTAAAAAACAAAAAGTAAAATAAAATATTTTAATATTCACAAATGTTTACTTAACACTTGTAATTTAACGTTAACACATGTAACTACTTCCTCTCCGTCGTCGCTAACTTTACTGGGTGCATGATAGTCAGCAATTACGTTTTTCAAAGGTTGATTTCAAAAGTGCTCACTTTACCATGAACAGCCTTTATCAGCCCGTACTCGCGCTATTTACATAGTCTCGTGGTTGTAGCATGGTTTCTCCGTGGTGAGCTAATTTCATTGCCCGGCAAGGTACATATTGTATAGATACTTTGAAAACTACTTTACCTTTGCAGTACTGGAGGTCGAACCAGGTCCCATTCCCGGCGGGGTGTTTTTGAATTTGAGAAACGTGGCCGTTTGCTGGCGGGTTTTCTCGAGGCCTTCCGGCTTCCCCCGCCCTTGCGTTCCGCCGCTGCTCCATCGTCACCTCACTTCACCCTCACCGGCGTTATTTTAAGCGCCGACCAACACCTCAACTTCACTTGAGCTTCAGACACACATGAATCTCAGTATGTGGGGAAAAATGTATATTCTATTCAGTCGTTTGAGTGAGCTCAAATGCTGAATTATTATTTCAGTACAGCTATGTTTTACCAAGCACGGTTCTGTGCACATTATCTACATTTTAAAATATCTCAACCGTGTTATAATATATTTGCTTAGTGGACGACATTCCAACATTAAATCACTAATCCTTGAAATTGTTGTGATCTTGAAAAGTGTGGTTGTATGCTGAAATTCTTTTAGGAGGGATTATTACATGCCATACTTTTATGACCCGTTATCTGGATATAGAGAAAATTGTGGGGAGGTTTGGGTGGTTTTTAACAATGAGGTCTTGAGAGCCGATGGTGGTGAGGCGAGGTGAATGTGGAACAGCGCCGGAATTTAAGGAGGGGGGNTAACAATGAGGTCTTGAGAGCCGATGGTGGTGAGGCGAGGTGAATGTGGAACAGCGCCGGAATTTAAGGAGGGGGGAGATGGGAGATCCCCGAGAAAACCTGCCATCCAGCAGGACGTCTGGCACGATTCCCATGTGCGAAAATCNAGGGGGGAGATGGGAGATCCCCGAGAAAACCTGCCATCCAGCAGGACGTCTGGCACGATTCCCATGTGCGAAAATCCAGGAGGGACCCCGTCGGGAATAGAACTGGTTCGCTTTGGTAAGAAGTGAACACTTGACTGCTACAGCAACCGCGGCCCCCGAGATAGAAATCGCTTGGATTACGATTATGCTAGTTGAATGTTGTCAAAACGCTGTCTCAATAAAATGTTATGTATTTTTGTAGGTTTGCTCTTTATAATCTGCTAATCNGTTGAATGTTGTCAAAACGCTGTCTCAATAAAATGTTATGTATTTTTGTAGGTTTGCTCTTTATAATCTGCTAATCGCACAGCCATAATTGAGACCTTCGGCGAATCTTAAATTCACGACGAGATACTCTTAGAGGCTGATTGGAAAAACATAGGTCTTGGAAGGGTTGGGGTTATAGTGGAAGAGGCCGGTTCCAAGAAAACGCTTTGTGAGCAGCAGTATTACGTAGCCACTCGTAGCCAGATCATTGTGAAGTCGTGCACACAAACATCTGCCGCGTNCACACAGCCATACTTGAGACCTTCGGCGAATCTTAAATTCACGACGAGATACTCTTAGAGGCTGATTGGAAAAACATAGGTCTTGGAAGGGTTGGGGTTATAGTGGAAGAGGCCGGTTCCAAGAAAACCCTTTGTGAGCAGCAGTATTACGTAGCCACTCGTAGCCAGATCATTGTGAAGTCGTGCACACAAACATCTGCCGCGTGTTTGTTTCGAGATCGTAGTACTCAAGCCGAATTGTGCGGTTTTTTATTTAACATTTGAAAATATTATAGATGAACGTCGCGTCGGTGGAATTACGTTAGCTGGCGTTATAGTCTGACNGTGTTTGTTTCGAGATCGTAGTACTCAAGCTGAATTGTGCGGTATTTTATTTAACATTTGAAAATATTATAGATGAACGTCGCGTCGGTGGAATTACGTTAGCTGGCGTTATAGTCTGACAGCAATTAAGGCACTGACGTGGATTATTGTAATTAGTGAATCCTTCACTTAACTCNACAGCAATTAAGGCACTGGCGTGGATTATTGTAATTAGTGAATCCTTCACTTAACTCGCTGCGCTAGCAAATTACGCTCCTTTTTACATTTTATTTTACATACATATTTTATATGATCATACCAAGTAGTTACATGAATTTTATAAAATTTTAACACATATGATTAGGTCTTATCCGTGATTGAAATTTTTGAATTGCAGATTTACAAATCCTTCTGGTGAAAATAAAATTTTGGGTGAAAGTGTTCTTTAAAATGTAAACCTATATTAATGTCCGAAACATTCTTTCAGCAATCACCATTGTTCCCCTTTACAAATTTACTCTGAGATGCCAAAAGTCGTGGGATAGCAGTAGGCCTATGTAAAGGTAATATTGGGTGGCGTCACTCTACCGTTACGTCTTAGAAGTGCCCAGACCTGTATCAGTTGTGCTCTGACATCGCATGATTGAATGTGTGCTGGTCATGGACTTACCTCCACAACGATAAGATATCCCGGCAGGATAATGCACCCTGTCATTAGTCTACAGGTGTTTCGTCCACTTGTGGCTCTATGCAACCACGAGTTGCACTTCGCCGGGCCAGAGGAGGGCCTACACGATACTAGACCCGTACCCCATGACTTTTGGCTTGTCATTGTATATATTTAATCTTAAGCTGTCCTTGATTCTTTTCCAAATCACAAAAATCGTGGCTTCACTTCTCCTAGCCCGCGTNTATTTAATCTTAAGCTGTCCTTGATTCTTTTCCAAATCACAAAAATCGTGGCTTCACTTCTCCTAGCCCGCGTGAGGCAGAAAACTGTGTGCTTCGCTGATCTTCATATATGGTGTTCAGAGATGAAATGAAAGTACTTCTTTCTAGCGCATATTGTGGTTTTGTTAACTTATGTGTTTACNCTATATGGTGTTCAGAGATGAAATGAAAGTACTTCTTTCTAGCGCATATTGTGGTTTTGTTAACTTATGTGTTTACAATGGCATACTACTTTGAAGTCATAATAATTTGACTTAGCGGTAGAATTCACTTGGTTTTGGATTGGAATGGAAAGGGCTCATTAACGTCCCACAGTGTTATGCCTAAATGCTTATCAGGGGATGGCTTATAAACTAACTTATGACCTAACTTAAACTTACACCCATGCCTTACATACGATTCGAACGCACACTAGACCAGCACGGCGGCGCACCAACAGAAAGGTCGGCATTTCACTTCGTGTATTGTTCAAGTTCGTCTTGAATAATTCTTAATTTGAAATAAAGTAAAGAATTCTGTACCTACCACGTATTTATTCATCGTGATTGCGTAGAAATGCAAGAAAATGTTTTCGCTTTGCACAGTAGTATACACTTCCTAACCTGACCAGCCACATGATGTTAATCTCGCCTGTGACTGTCCACATTTCTTCCAGGGTTGCTTCCATCAGTTATGAGTAGAATTAGGCAAAATTCTTAGGAAGTTTGTGTGGCATGTAAAAGGGACTACCAAGGTCGTTTTACGCCTGGTATCTTGATTAGAGATCGCACTTATCTGTTCCCGTACTTTTTTTATACTGTACCAGTGAATTTTGTTACATCGCAAGATGGATTTGCGAACGTCAACTGCCATGATTGGCCGGATGATTCAGCCATTAGGTGATCTAATTGAGAGTTTAAACCCTAAGTGCATGCATTTGCACTTGGNTCAGCCATTAGGTGATCTAATTGAGAGTTTAAACCCTAAGTGCATGCATTTGCACTTGGCGCCAAGAACCGTATTTCAGCATTTACTGTAACTAACCGAACCTGCGAGACCAAAACTAACTTGGGACTTTTGTGATGAATCATGGGTGCAGTGTAAATGGCATGGCGTGAGCGGCTAGTCTCGCTCCACCCACCTCAAAACGACGAACTACCCAATCGTAGCGACCAATTTCACAAGTACACTGCAGATAAACATCTCGCATTGCAGCCACATCTTGGCTGTCGATGGATGAGTAGGTGGGTGTCTTTCTCGCCTGGGAACGTGTCCGAACATTCGCCACCTGCTGTCTGAAGTTTTTTCCAGGCTGAACATTTTGTTGACCGGCATGATTTTCATATGGATGTTTTGTGAACATATGAAAATTTTTACGTTTTTTTTGCGGGCATGTATGTTTCCTTAGTTCATCTGCATATAGGTTATTCACGGTAAAGTGAGCACTTTTGAAAGCCGTCTCATTTGGAATAATATTCAATAAGTATATTTTATTTCATCATTAGACGTTAACTTCAGAGTGCGGTGGAATATGAACACTGTGTTTATTATTTACATGGCAATATTTATTTAACAAGGTAGTTAAATGATAAAAAATGGCTGAAGTAAAAAAAAGTAACTAGGGCCTGAGAAGTTCTCACTTTACCGTGAACAGCCTACAAAATCCTGTAAATAGTTGTTAATTTGCCACAGGTATGAGAATGCTGATGTCTCATACACACACTTTTCCGCGAGGTGTCTTACACGATCTAAAGCATCACAACAATATTGATCTAAGTATAGGGCGTGTTTTTTGAGTTTTGAACATTTAATAATTCTGTACTTTAGCAATAGGCTATCGTAATTTACATATTCCCTAAAATAATTATGTCTGTATCCTCGTGTACACGACTTCATTCATAAAAAAAATTTTGTCGTTCTAAACTTTTGAACTTTAGTAACAGCAGCAGGATTATACATGCTGGTATTAAAAATAATTNAAAAAATTTTGTCGTTCTAAACTTTTGAACTTTAGTAACAGCAGCAGGATTATACATGCTGGTATTAAAAATAATTGACCTGCAAATATATTGCTTTATTATAAAAAGGGCACAGGGTAGTCCATTATTGCTTTTGATTTTAGTTTTAATATTATTCTTAAATGGAGTGAACGTGCCAAGCCCTNAGCACAGGGTAGTCCATTATTGCTTTTGATTTTAGTTTTAATATTATTCTTAAATGGAGTGAACGTGCCAAGCCCTCGTTTGTGTCACTTTTGTGATTGATATTTCAACTTTGTCTTTTTCCGGTGAAATGCTCTTTTTTTTTCCCCCAGAGCAAACGTCCCTTGTGACCTTGTGCTTATTAGCGGCCTGCCCCTGTGCGTGACCCCGCGTGAGAGGCGAGGCTGCAATCTGCAGTGAACTCGTTGACGGGCTACTGTGACTGGCCAATTTACTGCCGTAATATTAGCGAATGCAAATTAGTCATTGTTGTCCACGCCAAACGCGAATTTATAAAGTGGGGGGTGGGGGACGTTGCCCCTCCCTTAAGGTCTTAAATAGGCATATTTTGGAAGTGGAGGTTGAGAACTGCGTGTTTTGAAAACAAAACAAATAATGATGAATTGACATTCTACAGTGGAAATTATGTAAAATACCCAGTCATGCTTTTCACTCGCCAGTTTATCTGTTTACACGTTATAATGGGACAAGGGACAAAACAACATGCGCAGGCCCCAATGTCAGCGGGCAGTCACGTGACGAGCATTTGAGGCAGTGGAGGGGATTAGTCACTCAGCAGTTCGCGGCCCTGCGGGATCGGTCCGGCAGGGTTGTTGGGCGGCCCGAGTTTTATGGTACGACTTACCTCCATGGCATTTATCGTGTATTAAGTCCGGTACACCACTGCGGGGCATGGGCAGGTCTTGGGGGGGACGTGCGTTTCCGAACCCCCACTGGAATTACCATGGACCCCCGAATCATACTTATGCCAAAATTCCTTATTTAGTGTAACTTTTGGATCATCTCTTAAAATAACAGTTCTGTTAAGTTTATTATTTTACTTCACTTTCGGACATATTTTAAGGAATGCATTCAGGGTGTGGCAAGCATCAGAAAACATTGTAGGGTATGTATGAGTATACTATGGAAAGTTAAACATTTTTCTGTCTATCAAAACGATCACAAAAAACGGATGTAGCTATACGGACATACATATTTTATTNTCACAAAAAACGGATGTAGCTATACGGACATACATATTTTATTTTAAATGCCTCTTAAATTTAATTTGGTAAGAATAATATAAGCACATTCCAAACGGCGACGGAATGATACATTCAATACATCGCGCACATTGGAAAGATTACTTTCATGTCCTACAAAATAGCTACAAAACTGCTCATTCAGATTTCTGTAGCTCACAATATGCGAACCGGATACATGGGAAGCTACGACAGAGACATGCGCTGGACTTTTCTACAGAGGCGCGTCCAATAAAATTATAGTGTTACAGCTTAAATCCCTGAAGTTCTTCGATCACGACGAAACCACTGCGCGCTGGTTCGGAGGCATGCGTATAGAGGCGATAAAGTTTAACTTACGCCAGTCAGCATCTATAGGTTGACGCTAGTCCCCACCTGTGTGATACAGGATGGTTCATAGGATCTTTGTTAATGCTACCAGGCACAGACTATAGGGTGCCTTGAAGGTTGGGGATAACAGGGTAACATTAAGGTAGTCATTCAGTGGCGGCCTTGGAAAAGGCCCTGGTTGTGATGACTTCTCTCCACGATTGCGGTTCCGGGTTCGCTTCTCGACGTACGCCTCCACGACACGCTTATTCCGGTACTCCCGAGCCGACTTGCTCTCGCGCACTTCTGAGTCAACTGAACTGGTTCAACTGACNTTGTCTCTCAACTTGGCTTTTAAACTATTTCCATCCCCCCTTAGAACCTTGCACATGTCTTCCCTTGTTAGGAGAAGAGGAAAGGGGGAGGTGCTGAACAAAAGCTACTTCCTACACGTGCCACCGCTCTTGCTGCAAGAGGGGGAATCGGGTGACCTGCGGTGCCACTGACAAACCCTGTCAGCTGTTTCTACGGCGTGTGTTACCCTTCAGCCCGTGTTTTTGACGTGGGTGGAAATCGCCAGACTATCTGATCCTTTCTTTGGCGTGTCCAAGTTTCATGGGGATGCTAGGGGGGATGGGGGTCCGAGGCAGCCTTGACATGTGTATGCTCCGGCCTGCTTTCGCGGCAGGCGTTAATTTCTGCCACGTGTCTTGAGGCAGGTGGCTACTGGGAGGGCCCTTGCGGGAGGGGGTGGGGTATGGAGTGCGTTGTTACAGCTGAGCTTCTATGTTGATATGGCACGCGTCAAGGTTTAATATAAATAAACAGTGGTGTAGTGTTAATATTTCGTAATCAATAACATTACATTTTGTCCAAACAAAGTTAATGCGCCTGAAATGAAAGCTTGGCCATCAAGGTCTTCTCTTTCTAATGATCGTGGGTATAGAAACCTCTTTCAAAAACGAACCCTTACTACATAAATGTACAATGTTGCAACACAATTCAGTGACAAAAATGTCGTTTAAATTTACGTACTTCATTAAAGCAACTAGTGCCGCAACAGGAAATTCATAATCTACGGTCAAACGAATTTGGCAGAGAGTAAACAGCAAAACCTGTCTGACTATTAAATAGCTAAATGTAAGAGAAATGCACAAGAAATTAATTGAAGTAGACGAATTTTCATCTGATGCTGTGCGCAGAAAAATACACACGTTTTACATGGTGATGAAAACGTTCCAAGTTTTACGGTGTATGTTCATATTTGTCTATTGTTTGTTGTGGCAGAATTTAATGCGTGGGGTGAATCTGTTTGTTTAAAATTTTGTTTTTTGCTTTAGGGTTTTGCTATCTTAGGGGGTTCATAAGCCATAGAGTACTAGCTCGACACTTGATTTTGTTANGTTTTTTGCTTTAGGGTTTTGCTATCTTAGGGGGTTCATAAGCCATAGAGTACTAGCTCGACACTTGATTTTGTTACCTTTCCATAGACTGGGTTCGAACAAATCACTGGTTAGTTATGAAAGACGTGTATATACCGATTTGTGGCACATACAGCGAATCACGACATTAACGTTTAACGTCATTGTTTAGTCTTCTATTAACANTTATATACCGATTTGTGGCACATACAGCGAATCACGACATTAACGTTTAACGTCATTGTTTAGTCTTCTATTAACACTGTAAGTACAGGAAAAATAGTTTTAGATATGCTGGCTACGTTTGAAAATATTAACATGTTTCAAAATCTATGTAGGCCTAAAAGTGCTCACTTTTCACAGTAAAGTGAGCACTTTTTGAAGCCCCCTGGTTTTAAATAATAGTGCGTAAATATATTTTATCGTAGCCTTAGATGTTAACTTTAGAGTCCGGTGAAATATATACACTGTGTTTATTACGTACATGGCAATGTTTATTTTAAAAAGTGGTGGAAGGATAAAACATGGCTGATAGGAAAAGTAACTAGGCCCTCAAAAGTGATCACTTTACCGTGAAAAGTCTGTAGCTGTACTTGACGAACGCGTCATGAAATAAAATGCGCAAGTTCCACTTTTGCTCGTGTAATATGGACTCGAACGCCGAGAATCGGTTTTCCACCCCTCCAGCCGTGCCGAGGTAGGGGAAGGCCGCCGCTGCGCAGAAGGAAATTTTGTTTCTTAACCATATATAATATAATTTAAACACATTAGTCAAAAGTTTATTTTATTGTACATCATCTTTCAAGGTTTTGACTTTTAAACTAATACGGGTGGCAACTGGCAAGGAAAAGCATGCCTACCAACACACCTCCCTCTGTACCAAATTCAGTACGTGTGTGCCCCTTCTTTTTGCAGTTTCTAAATTCATGCTTCACGCTGAATTCGGTTAGTATCAATGAAGGCTAAAATATTAATGTTTGCTCGGGAAACAGTCAGTTCTACGAACTCGTTATTTCTACGAATACTTCCCCTACACTTCCTGACTGCTCAGTCCGCCTCACAGACTCGTAGAACTGACATATAACCGTCTGCTGCCAGTCCCCTTGCCTGCACTGTTGAGATGAACTCCTGCCCAGGCCAGTTCGCCTAGGCTACGCAAACAGGCGAATCGCAGCGGTCCATTTCACAAGTCTACTGCCGATGGAAAAGCAGCCGGCTTGAATGTTAAGGGGGGAGGGGGGTGCTAGTTCGGCTGGCCGGCGCGCAGATGTCGCAGCAGCGCCCGTATGCGCCATGGCGCCTCGGCAGCATTCGGCAATCTCCGCGGTGGCGTCCCCGGATCGATTTCCGGCCCCGGAGCCGGAGCGGCGCGCTCCAGTAGGCTCCGGTACATTTCCACTGCGGCGCTCGCCGGTCCGGCTCGCCTCGCCTCGCCATGGGGTGAGTGTTGCTGTTGGAGAGTGTTCCCCTGCTGTGGCTCGCTTTCTTCCCAACCCTCGCTACTGCGCCTTCTTCCTCACGGCCACGCGACATCATCTCTTCCTCCTCTTACAAATTATATCGTTCACGCTTAATTGAACACTTGCTGACGACCTTTGCAAAAATACCTGCTGTTGTGTTCTGATTGAACTGAGAACTGACAGGAGTAGGTCCTACTTAAACAGTTTGCAGTGAATTTACATATAATTTTTGTAGCGAGTTCGGAAAGGTGGCTTTGTCTCTTATCATCCAAGTGTTTTGAAATTGGTGTCCACTGGAATTTCGCTTTGCACGTTGCGACATTTGTGTTCCCGATTATTACACGTTGCAGTTCTGTCCGCGGCAGTGTTAATTTTTACGTTCGGCGGAAGGATACACACCGAGCTGAAATCAAAATAAAGGCGAGCTTTAAAAAGTATCAAGTTACAAGACCCTAAACATGCCTTGTATCCGGCAGTAAAATATACGTGTGTGTTCGTTTGATTTAATATTGTGATGGTTACCACCTGCGTTACTTGAGGAGTCTTTCTTTAGTACGCCTTTGATGCTCATCTTCACTTCGCTCACAAGGGGGTGACGCTTTAAGAGCTCTCTCGTGTAACCTGTAACCTTTAGATAAGTTTTCTCTTCTTGCGAACTGATGAATTGCTGAGCAGAAGGGTTAACTAGCATGACTTACGTTGGTAGCCATACTGCAGGATTTACACTGAGAATCTTGATGTACTTTGCTTTTAACTTGTGAAATAACATGGTATGGCACTATTACATACCTAAACATTTATTTTGTGCACGCAATTTTGACACAGCGTAGGGCGCAGTTTAGACTGTGTATGAATTTCAGAAAAATTAATATTAGACCAAAATATCTTGTATTTATTGTAACAAGAGAGAGGTTTCTCCATTTTACCTGCACTTATTTGAGGGATCATTCTAAACAAAATGCTGCTTTTGCAATAGCAAAATGGGTANGTTTCTCCATTTTACCTGCACTTATTTGAGGGATCATTCTAAACAAAATGCTGCTTTTGCAATAGCAAAATGGGTAGGCGTAGTTCTACACGTAGCAAAACATGCGTTTGAATATTTTGCTACGGAGTAGTGACACACGGTACAGCAACATTTGTTTGAATTATTATATTCCTTGTTACAAAAAGTTTCCATTTAAATTGTCATTATTCTAGAATTAAATTTCGTCATTCTATTCAGTTTCCTNTTTCCTTGTTACAAAAAGTTTCCATTTAAATTGTCATTATTCTAGAATTAAATTTCGTCATTCTATTCAGTTTCCTTTTATTAAGCGAGAGCGACTTCATGTTAAAACCTTTGTTTACTTCGGTTAAATAAATTACCTGTGGACGACTGTTGTCGGATAATTTTGTGACCCTTTCTAGTTGTATTTGCCTGTAACATAGTTCAGAAATGTGTCTAATCGTGTCGTTCAAAGAAATTGTTATAAGCGCACCGAAGCGAAGTATGTTAAACTTTAATTATTATCAATATGAAACGCACTACCTGCGCAAAACCCCTCGTTTCAATGTCGTGTGTGGTTATTGTGCTTTTGGAATTATTTTAATATGAACAATATATATATATATATATATATATATAATGTTTTATTTGCATTTAATCGAGAAAATGTGCTTCATACGGTACAAGATTTTGGACGTTAAGAAACCGTTGATGGTACGGGACGTCACAACATATACACAGAGCTCAGTCTTTCCCTACTGTCACCTAAAACCATCTGTGTGTTGTGACCGTTCCTGCCATGCTGCACTTACTCTTCAGCCGTAACGGGTATTCCAGGTGAAGTTTTATGTAAGAGAAAATATTGTAGTGTGCATTACAGTTCAGCGAGTATGTTTTCGTTTAGGCGTAATAGAGAACTTTTTTTTTGCATAGAATGCGGATTAAGAGGTAGGAAAAAGTACAAATATAAGGGCTTGGTTTAATATGTGGACTTTCATCGCATGTATTAAAGTTCCACTCTTAAAGATCTAAATTGCGCAGTACAGCGCACCGACGGAAACACTACACGCCTAGCACGTACAGGCTACTCAAGGTAACGTGAGCACTTCTGAAGACCCTCTAATCAGGAGTAACAACCAATAAAGATATTGTATTGTTGCTTCAGACGTTAACTTTTGATCTGGTGAAACATATATACACTGTGTTTATTACTTACACGGCAATGTTTATATTAACAAGCGACGGAAAGATACAAAATGGCTGAAAGGAAAAAACACTTAGTATCCTTACAGCAGCTCTCTAGTGCGGGACGATCATACGTATTCGTGCCAGTGAGGAAGACAGGTGCACAGCTGCGAGGGGTCGCCACCGCGGAGTGGAGATCGTCGACCTTGAGGTGTCCTCGGAGCGGTCGCCGGCTGCAGTGGTATCGATTGGACGAACCAAAGGATTTACCTCTTGTTTCCGTTTGGGCGCTGTCCCTCTCGTGTGGACCCTTGCCCCCACCCTCCACCTCCTTTCTTCTTGTCACTTCATTACACACACTTTTTTGTGTTTCCGGGTAGTGCTGGGACTATTTACTGTTTTGGTATAGCTACTCTTTAAGGGTGCTGCTAGTCATAAATATTCATTTTATATTTGTACGAAATACTGGTCAATATGTTAAGACTAATTTTTTTTTTTTTTGTGCAATGACGGTCGAAATTACAATGTTAGTGTTTTTGGGATTTACAAATAATAAAAACTAATTCTTTCGTTGAAATGAGATAACTTGTGTTATTCAAAGAAAGCTTTAAACTCGCGCTAGAAATGTTTTGGTAATTTTAAAAATTACCTTAAATAGCCTAAGGAAATTATGGCATATTTGTAGCAGGCTATATATATATATATATATATATATATAT
>NQII01000324.1:314897-341166 GCA_002778355.1 Clitarchus hookeri | reverse complement strand
CCCGTCCATCAGTCGAAGTAACGAGCAGAAAGTGGCACGGAAGTTCAGTACTGCCACCCCGGGATGCACAGATAGTCAGTCACGACATTAAGGGGTCAGCCGAATCGGGACGTGAAACGCGAAACGCAGGGCAGTGTCAGAGACAGTTACCAGAGTCACATCGGATGAGTAGTTTGACCACGTCGGGATGCGAGTTAGCCAGGCAGTGACCGCATAAGTCAGTCAGTTTCCAGTCAGTCAGTTGCACCGCACCAAGAAGGTGGAGTCGAGTGGTGAACTTCACTGAGAAGTGCCATGTCGAGCTAGTGGGCTTGTCCAGTGCAACCCGGATCCGCGAAGGACGGGTGGGACCCACACACACCTGTGTGGTCCCTCGCCGGGACGTGGTGGGGTAGTCAACAGTCCGTTACTACCCTATGTCGAGAACGAACGGGAGCGAGTGGTGAGCCCTAACGAGGGGCGCCAGCTCAAGAGGAAGCCAGCTGCGTGCAACAGACCAACCACAGAGGGCCTTTACCAGGACCATCCAGCTCACCAGACCACCAACTGCCGGAACAACTACCACGCAACATGTACAGATAAGTAACCCCGTCGTCACTCAGGGACCTGTCCTGACACCTAATGCCCCTACAGCATCAGAAATGTAACCAGAACTTTGAACATTGTAACCAGCCCTTCAGGCCTTGAACTCGCAGGGCGTTAATGTGTGAGAAAATCCTCGGCAGAAAGTATGTGTAAATTCCCGCAACAGTGCCGGGAAGGTATAAGTAAAGTCCCGTTGAATAAACCTGTTCCAAAACTACGAAGTCGTGATGAAGTCCTTTAGGTTTTACCCCTTAACCTTCAGGCATCATATAGTCTATGCCACTAAGCATTAACAAAGAGTCTACGTACTTTTTGGATGTGTTAAATTATAATGAATTTTCCCACCCCTATTTATATTGCATCCAAACTTATCTTTCTGGATTTACCCAGAAAACCTTTAATTTCTTGTACATAAAAAACACTGATAGTCGTAAAGTAATTTGGTACATTTTTTGGTACTTGGTTCAACAATGTATTTGGGTAGCTTATTATACAGTCGAAGACCTGAGTAAAATAACCTTTTTCAGCTAAGGAACTGGAATGTTGTATTTTTCGTAATTTAAAAGCATTCCTTTTAAGATGAGCATGTACGTCCTTGTAAGTGCTGTAATACTGTTTCGTTACAATAATAATACTATACTATTTCCTTTAAACGATAGTATCGACCCCGCCTTTGGTGGTAATTACTTTTCGGAATTGTTAGAAACACAGGTCTAAATTATATTCTGGAAAGTCCTATTGATGTATAGAAATATGAGCTATTATCAAATTAAATATTAACCGCAGTAATGAAAATATGAGGTTATAGAACTGTTGTTTTTAATTCACAACTGACGTTATTTAAGGCAACCCATCCACCGTTGCAATGTATGCAGCTATAGCAAGATTTTTCCCCAAAGACTGATTTTAAAATGTNTTTAAGGCAACCCATCCACCGTTGCAATGTATGCAGCTATAGCAAGATTTTTCCCCAAAGACTGATTTTAAAATGTTACATTAATTCGAACCAACCGCGCCTACGCGAGAGACCATTCATGTGTGTGTGGTAATCGCTGCCCGGAGGAAGTAAACGTAGTTAGTTTTTGCACNGCGCCTACGCGAGAGACCATTCATGTGTGTGTGGTAATCGCTGCCCGGAGGAAGTAAACGTAGTTAGTTTTTGCACAGTTGGCTGCACTTCTCATGGCCGACCTTCAGTTTTCTGTCGAGGTCAGAGAAGGCTGTTGGCCAACATAAGAGGCCCTGCCGCCGAAAGTTGGCATTTCAGCAATGCCATTTGTGATGAGCTGAGCTGAAGTTTCACTCACGGAGGCCCGCCCACACCGAGAGAGAGTTCTTTCAGTATAGCAAATATATTTGTTTGAGTTGCGTTTGTTTCAGCTAAAAGATATTTTGTTTGTACAGCCAAGTTTCAGTTTCTCTATTGAATTATATATGTTCACAAAGCCAAATAATTTATTTGAAAAAATTTGTTTGCGCCAAACATATATTTCGTTGTTTAAGTATGTTAAACAAATATTAAGTGTAGGCAAATAATGCCTTACAATTAGTCTACAAATTAGTATGTTTACACCAAGAGAGGTTTGTTCCAGTCAACAAAATACTTGTTTCTATAGGGCCAAAAATATATTTAATTGCCCCAACAAAAAAATATGTTAAGTAATAAAACTTGAAAAGCAGCTAAATTAATTTTGATGTTCTATCAAANTAATTGCCCCAACAAAAAAATATGTTAAGTAATAAAACTTGAAAAGCAGCTAAATTAATTTTGATGTTCTATCAAATACCCCCTTTAATAAACAAAACATCTATTGTTGGGTAAATAATTAGACGTGTAAATAAATCGTGAAAATGTTNTAATTGCCCCAACAAAAAAATATGTTAAGTAATAAAACTTGAAAAGCAGCTAAATTAATTTTGATGTTCTATCAAAATACCCCCTTTAATAAACAAAACATCTATTGTTGGGTAAATAATTAGACGTGTAAATAAATCGTGAAAATGTTNCAAATACCCCCTTTAATAAACAAAACATCTATTGTTGGGTAAATAATTAGACGTGTAAATAAATCGTGAAAATGTTTTTCAGTTTAACTAAATTATTATTAAAACCATGTCAACGCTTATGCTTAGAATTGAATGACGTTATTGCGGGAATGTCGGGACTATCGAAGTCAATGCTGACCGAAACAGTCTCGTTGGAGGAAAAAACAAATAAAGTTTATGAAAGTTGATCGTAACTTACTTCAAATAATATAATTTGTATTCAATATTGAGTGATTTTTTAAATGTTATTTACATGTTATGTGATTTAAATCGTAGACATTTTGTGAATTAAAGTTAAGAATATTAAAATTGATAAAAAAATTAATGTTTAAGGCAGTCACTTTAAGAAGTTATTTGAACGTATTCACTGTTTAGTAAGAGTTTTAATTTTTCCCTGTTTGTGTCGTATTAGTTACAAAATTTTTGATTTCAGAACCCCATTATCACAGTAGGGATAAACATCTTAATCTTTACGATAAATTCTTGGAAGTTGCCAGCGAATAATAGTTTGGGACGTCGTCTCGTATCTTGCAGAACTTTCACAAATCGAACTGAAATCTGCGTTCCCCTTCACGGACCTGGAAAGACACTAGTGTGTATAAATGGCGGTTGGAACTTGAACTTATCTTAATTTAAGTTTGAGTTTAAAAAAACTAACGCCAGCACGGAATAACCCAGAAACCAACCCGTGTCTTCCAGTTTTGCAATTAATCTATTGCAGTAACGGTTTTCGCACGTGACGTTGCTATGAAGTAACTAACAGGTCATGATGTTCGTTCTGTATTAGCTATTCAAGGGAAATATAAAACTATCCTTGTACACGTGTATCATATAGGTGTTGCCTGAGTAGAGTACCTGTCGTGTCGCTATAAGACATTCATTTCGGTAGCTTCATATTAAGGTGGCCGCCGAACGGTGTGCAGAGCAACAGCAGAAAAAGTTCGATTAAAAAACCGTCCAACGTGTCTGAGTGTGGTCTGCTTACGAATAGCATTTCAGAAACGTTACGCGTCTGTATACGTTTTTCAGTTCCTCCATTTCTCTCTAAAGAATGTTTTTGTGATAGTGAAAATGGCTCAAACGGGTGTTAGCATGGTAATTTTTAGGTATAAACATTCCGGTACAAAACATTAAAAAAGGGATAGGGATGTAAATTAAACCTTTATTTGTATGTCAAAAAATGGTAAGGTCCCCGCTGAAAGTCTCGTAGAGGAGCGTTATCGACGGCAAGACTGCACGCCACTTCAGTGCTTTGCGCGTAGAGGCAGGCGATGGGAGAGTTAATGCACATGTCCCTGTCACCCCTAGCGCTCCCACGCTTTTAGGCCTCGGACGTGCAAAATTCCTTCGACCAGGCGGCCACCTCAAATTAGGGACCTCCCATCAAGGGGAACCGTGTTCGATTCCCGGCGGGGAACCTCTTGGATCCTCGCTTGTGTGAATCTTGCTGGACGATGCAGCTGGTCGGCGTGTTTTTCTTGGGGATCTCCTGTTTCCCCCGCCCTTGCATTCCAGCGCTGCTCCGTGTCCACCTCGCCTCCACTTGCCATCGGCTCTCAAGACATCTTTAAGGCTCAGCTTCACCCCTTGTGCAGAAATTCTTCATTTTCGCGTCATAATTTTGGATTCGTGGTAATTACTGACAATGCACGATTAGAGAAAATTTTCATTTTGCGAGTTGTTTAATATTTTTGTGCGTAATTTTAATTGTGCGTTATCTGCTTGTAAAAAGTCGAGAACATATTTATATTTTAATAATAAGTTATGTTTTGTTTGTGTCACGCGTGAGGTACAGCGTTCTAAATGTGGCACACATCATAAAAAGTTTGGCCACTACTGGTGTAAATTGTGAATCCAACCGAACTAAATCTACAGTCATGACTGACACAGAAAACCTCTGGCATATGAAATAATGGATTAGGTTTTATACGCCCTAGATCTGCCCGGGATCGGTGGGCGTGGGCGTGCGAATAGTTGCAAACGTTTTTTTTTTAGTGTGTGTCTCTAAATCAACTTAGGAAAATCACCAGATTATAACCTTGGTCTATTTCAAATCAAATTTAGACAACATATAAAATATTTTTCTCAGCTTTAAGTATTATTTATTATTGCTAACTTCAGTTGCTTACCACTGTTCGTATAGATGTCACAATCGCCAATTTAATAAAAAAAAGAAAAGCAAAAATTACTTTAATAAAGTTTCCGCTAGACGTACGTACAAACACGCGATATTCCCCAAGCTGTATAAATATACGTAAAAGTACTTTTCCATTGGTAGAGATTCCGAAAACTTTGTTTACAATGGGGTCGAATTGTATCGTTATTCCCGCAAAAGACCGCCCATATGACTACCTATAAAGAAGTAATTAACAATCCCGAAGACCCGAAAGTGTGATAATCTGATGATAGAAAAAATGTCGTTCTTCCTTCAAATTCCCAGATGAGCCACCAGATTTTTACACATATAACTAACTTTTCTACCGGTCGCAAGTGTGAAATTTGATTAGCAGACTATCTTCTGGAATATATATATATATATATATATAGAGAGAGAGAGAGAGAGAGAGAGAGAGAAAATCAAAGTTTGCAACTCTGCTTGTGAATGTGGCATAGTCCATTCAGGAGCATAGTCCATTCAGGATTACTTCCAACTTTTTTGAAGCACTGCTGAAATTCTACTTCCAGGATAATCCTCCGCCTCATTCAAGCTAAGCTTAGGAAACTACGCCAGAGGGCCAACGCACCGCATTAGTGCGCATTCAGTGGTATAATATTTGCTATAATAACTATTTATTACTAGGCATTACCAACATACCTTTTTTCGCTCTGTCTTTATTCATATCAGTTATTAATGAACTATTGTAATTTGTAAATAAAATATAAGTGAAAGTTCAGTTTAACCAAAAATAAGGTACTTATACCTAAACACAAATATTAAACGCTTATGATATGACATATTTAGGAAGATATCAGACACGTCATATATGGTGTGTTTTTTCAAATGTTATAGTCGAAAAAGTGTGAAAACACCGCGAGTAGACTATAGAGGTGTATCGTGCGGCAGATTGTCGGCGTGGGCAGTAGAAGGGGTGTGTGTGTACGCTAGCGATTTGTCACCGCGTCGTGTTCGCGTGTCGGCGCACTGCGCAGCGGCATATTGCTGTGATGTGATTGCTCGCCAGTGGAGGTTCCCAGCAAGGTCAGCCAAAGGCCAACAAACATGATGTGGCCAATATGCGTCCTTCCGCCGCTCCGTCACACAGTTTGGCCGCCAGCATCTTTATTCAAGTTTCGCAACCAAGCTCTGAAAAATTACCTACAACTTATTATGTACATACATTGTAACGAACTCATCCTATAGCCTGTTCGCGGTTTATTCACAATTTTTGAATCAGACCTTTGAAAAATCACCCCATGTATGAAGGTTTTTTGTTGTTCCCAAAATATGTCCTCACGAGCGTTTTATGAAAGTAACTTATTTTTGGTTGAATTTAAATTTTACCTGTATTATACCTGGAAATTATAATATTTCATATGTAACTTATATGAATCAAATGGGGAGAAAATACGAGTTTTTAATGCCTAGTAATAAATAGTTCTCATGCAAAATTTTACTGTGATGAGTGCGCACGTATGCGGTAGGTTGTCCCTTTGGTGNTATGAATCAAATGGGGAGAAAATACGAGTTTTTAATGCCTAGTAATAAATAGTTCTCATGCAAAATTTTACTGTGATAGTGCGCACGTATGCGGTAGGTTGTCCCTTTGGTTTAGTTTTCTAGACATAATTAAACTTTATTATGATGGTTTCATTGGACTGTCTCCATTGCCGACCATGACACTAAATAAAAATCTCGCGTGCGCACACGCGCACAGAACTCGGCAGGACAAAAAACGAAAAAACGTTTTACAGCACCACAGACAGATAATTAGGAAAATATGTTTCCTTGTCAAGGAAAAATAAGTACATAATTAAAATGACAAAACGACGGACGAACAACCTGAAGGGGACAGATTTCAGGCTCCGAAATGTCGTGAATACTTATTATTTTTTGTGTCACCATTTTTGTATCCTCTCTTTTGGTGTATATATTATTTTCTCTGGTTATTTTTGTGGTTCCTGTGTTGCTCGTAATGTTGATATATTTTGTTTTATAATCTGACAAGGAATACTTTTCCTGACTCGTGTTAAATTGTTTTTTTTTTTTTTTTTTTTCACTGATATATTTTTTTTGCACTGTTTTGTTCACTCGTGTGGTGTTTTCGTTTTCGTAATGTTTTCTTTTCTTTTGGTTGGTTTTTGTTGTCTGTCCTGTTTTGTAATAATACTTTGTTCGTCCGTCTTTTTGTCGTTTTAATTATATACTTATTTTTCATGGACTAGGAAAAAACTGTTCCAAATGATCTGTCTGTGGTGGTGTAAAAGGTTTTTTTTTCTTAGTTTTATGTCCTGCTGAGTACTGTGTTCGCGTGCGTTCGCGTGCGTGCGCGTGCGTGCGTGTGCGTGCGCGTGCGTGCGCGTGCGTGCGCGTGCGTGCGTGTGCGTGCGCGTGTGATTTTATTTAGTCTCATGGTCGGCAATGAACACAGTCCAGTCAAGCCATCATAATAACATGAACTCACCATTGTCATAAAAATAATTTAAAAAAATTAATTGAGCTTTGTTTGCGTGAAGCGGAGGAAAATCTCGAAAGTAGAACTGTAGCAGGGCTTGGAAGTNAAAAGGTTTTTTTTTTTCTTAGTTTTATGTCCTGCTGAGTACTGTGTTCGCGTGTGTTCGCGTGTGTTCGCGTGCGTTCGCGTGCGTGCGCGTGCGTGCGTGTGCGTGCGCGTGTGATTTTATTTAGTCTCATGGTCGGCAATGAACACAGTCCAGTCAAGCCATCATAATAACATGAACTCACCATTGTCATAAAAATTATTTTAAAAAATTAATTGAGCTTTGTTTGCGTGAAGCGGAGGAAAATCTCGAAAGTAGAACTGTAGCAGGGCTTGGAAGTNTAAAAAATTAATTGAGCTTTGTTTGCGTGAAGCGGAGGAAAATCTCGAAAGTAGAACTGTAGCAGGGCTTGGAAGTACCTAACTGGGAATATACTGTAGCAAACTTAAAATAATTGTTTAGGTTAGTGGCCACTAAAATATTAAAATGTTTGTATTTTAGTGCAAGAAAATGAAAAAATGAAAACAGCGGAATGTTATATTTATAAAAAATTTCCTGCGTTACTTGGTTGATACTTGAATTTGAGATATTAGCTTGATGTGTGTTAATTGTCACACGTAGTAGCACATACACTTACTGCTATATGCATAGTTATTTGTATTAATCTGAATTTGTCCTGTAATTTTAATAGCTAATATTTTTGGAAGACATTATTTGAATTGCTAGAATTTGAGTAAACTTTTTCATTGGAAATAGTTAAAATATTCATTATGTGGGCCTCGCTTTGACGTGACTACACTAGGAAATAAATCGGTGCTTTCGGAAGTGCGTAGTCCTATATTAGACGTGTACCTGCATGCACGATACAGTCCAAACGAACTGCGGCCGTAAGTTTGATGAGCTTTATTTTTAACCGTGGCTCTTGACTAGGTCTTGCCTTCTTGACATTAACCAGAGAACGTTGCTGTACAAATTAACCCATATGGCAGCCTCGACTTTTTTTTATTGCATTTGAACATTTGAAGTGCTTTTAGAGCCGAGGGTACAGTACTTGAACTTCAAGTGTGTAGGGCTGGGCGCAGTAGTGGGGGTACGAAAGTTTTAAGTTGGTAGGCCCTTAGAAAAGTTTCACATACCTGAAGATCTGTGTTACACAGATTTGATCCTTGCTCTAAGAATAACATTGACCATTGCATATAATTGCGTTTTAGCCTCAATGCGAAATTCGTTGAAATTTCGTGTGGCGAGTTTGCGCAGCGGAAACGCACTGGACTGTTAGCGTGGAAAATCCGAAATTAGAATGGCAGGAGCTGGAATCGAGCCCGGTTGTTGTTTGTTTTCGGAAATCAGTTCAGGGGAATGCTGGGTTGGTTTCAGATTCCTTCCCAGTTCCCCTGGTTTCTTCTCCAATAACCTCACTGCCTAAATGCCTTTCAGTCGTGCAGCGTGCAAGTGGAACTTTAGATGACCTATTGATGGAAAGATTTTAGCTAAGTTCGTTGCAGTCGTATCTGGTTAGTATGTTTTTCGGAAAGGCCGTTGACAACGTTGAAATATTCCAAAACAGTATTTCAAGACATCAGTCACATTATAAAATCGATTCGTAAGTCGAGCCTATTGGGAATCCTTAAAATATTACATGTGAAAATTTTTGCCTACACATTTCAATGTACTTCAAGCGACCTTACGGAATTTATGTTAGTAATAAAATAAAATTGCATATGCGATTATGAACGCCTATTATTGGTGACAACAGATAGAAGGAGAGGGGGCATCGAAAATGATACGTTGTATATTTTTCAGTAAGTTTCTAACAACACATTTAGAAAAAAAGTTGAAAATTGTTTCAGTTGTATGTCCCCTCTCGAGTAAAGTCGGTCTACAGATTATCATTATACTTTTACTTTGGGCTACATTATCGTGGGATTGAAACAAACTGCAAGAATTTTCAGTTTTAATAAAATTAAAAATAGTTATCATTGATGTATCAAGCGAAAAATATGGAATGGGGTGTCACATACGTCACACTAAAATTCCAAGTCATGTTTTGTTATCGTTTAAGACTAAGTTGGTAATTAATTATGTAAATTAATTCTAAATCTTGGCGTATTGCGAGTATGAGTTTGATATCAAAGCAAATGGGCGTTTATATGCTTTGTGTACATTAGAGTACGAACTGCAGCCCATGTGACACAATGGAGGTTTCCTTGGAAGATTCCATGCAAGTTTGCATGGCCGCTGGGATGGATTGTTCTGTGGAAGATTTAGCCGACTGCTGGCAGTTTTCACAGACTTTTTGTAATTGGTAGTGTGCAATTCGGGGGAAGGTTTCCTGCAATGTTGAAATTTGAGCTATCAGAGAGGGTGTTTATTTTTTTAATAATAAAGTAAATAGTCAATAAAAAACCGCGAAGTGTTTACATTAAAATACAGCTTAACGTAAAAGCAAAACAAATGCAGTCGTGTATACTTGCGGGGCAGCAAGTATCGCCTGGTTGGTTATTTCATAGACACCTCTATGCCTGCGTGCATGCAGGTTCGGATAGCAGGTATCGTAGAAGCTTCTGCCGGAGCTTATGCGGAACATTGTATTGTGGCACACGCCTTAATGGGGAGGTATTCCTGCCATCTTGAATATACCTATATTATTCCATAATTTAATTAAAAGATTCATTATTTAAAAACCAAGCTTGTCAATGCACAGGGAACGTCTTAACAGTTATTTTGAAATTCAATTTCTTTCTGACGTGATTCATTAAAAGTCTGTAAACGTAATCAAAGGTTTCCTCGTCATGAAAATATTGATATATGCTGTTCACGGTAAACTGAGCGCTTTTGCAGGTCTTCTTGTAGGCACATTGTGTATTTTTCCACCGTATATAAAATTAACATTGCCATAGGCCTGATCACTTCACTCACGCGTAATTCAAGTAATACTGTGAAATAAAAAGAGTAAATACTTAACAAATTAGGTAATTTTTACACTTGTATGAACTGAAAAAACAAAGCAAAATAAATAATTTCAGTATTCTCGAATGTTTACCTAAAACTCTAATTTAACGTAAATATATGAAACTACTTTCCTACAGTCGCGTCGTTACCAACTTTACTGGGCGCTTGCAAGTCAGTTTGCCCATTAAAATACATGCCGGTAGGGGCAGTGACATTTTTCGAAGGATGATTTCAAAAGTGCTCAAATAATCGTGAACCTAATATGAAACTGTACAAACTTCAGAAATTAAAATCGGATCTTGACGTGGCATGACGTTAGGTGATAATGTTAGATTACAAAGAATTGTAAAAAAAAAAAAAAAAAAAAAAAAAAAAAAGTGTAATGGAACCGCCCTCCTCCAAGTGAAGTGGGGCTGATCTGCGCGGAAGTAGAGGCTGGACCCCGGGCGCGGTCCTCCAGATCGACGTGGCACCTAGTTTCCAGAGGCAGTTAACCGGCAATTAGCCAGCCCCTCACAGCACGGGCCCGCACTCCGTATCGCGACCGAGCCGTGTCGAGCTGCGCCGCCAGCTGCTTGTTCAAGGTCGCGCCGTGCGGCAACACCAAGGCGCACTTTTGAAAGCCCTTTCATTTCGAATAATAGTCAATAAATATATTTTATTTTAGTCTTAGACGTTAACTTCAGAGTGCGATGGAATAAACACACTGTGTTTATTACTTACATGGCAACATTTATTTAAAAAAAGTGGTTAAAGTATAAAAAATGGCTGAAAGGAAAAAGTAACTATGGCCTCAAAAGTGCTCATTTTACCGTGAACGGCCTATACTATTAAAACGTGTCGTAATTTTGTAACTTTTAAGGCAGCTAAAGACAACCCTAGCGGAAAAAGACAGGCTCCTTAGGCAAAAGATTAATTTTTAGTCTGCCAAGTACTCCAAATAAAACCGCAAAGGACTCTGGGATTGTACCTAGTTGGTACCGCCCCGGTGTTAGTGTTTCAGAAGCTTTCAATACGTGCCCATTGTATAATTTGGTGTAGGCCTATTTAATGGTAAGTTCCATTCCTGGGATGTATATTTTAACGCCAAGAAATCTGCCCAGGTGCACATTCTTGCATATTGCCTATATGTCCCTAAATATATAAGTGAAAATATGTAGCAAATTTTTCGTAAAAAAAAAGTGGGGGAAAGGGGGAGGTTATTAAGACTGTACAATGTTTGACATATTTTCATGTGTTCATTTGCCATAGTTACGAACGAAAACTAAAGCCCGGGTAGGGCGAGGTTCTTCAGTTTTAGTTTTTAAGGGTGGCATTTTAAAGTACAACAAAAACGTCCCAGTCATATAACAAATAACACGAAATACTAAGACTACACATCTAGGAACAATATATAAAAATCCAAAATCACAGACGAAACAAAAATCTACAAACCAAAAGCGGTGACGTTTTTGAAGCTGCGATATGCTTCCTTCCTCAGCTGGTTTACAATATGGCCAGGATGAAAAACTGGAAGTATATGTACTGTAGTTTTTGGTAACACAGATGTACGCATTTGTGGGCGGAAAGCTTCATTCTGATCCGAAAGCTTGAAAAACTTGTCCCTGGTTGGCTCCCAGTTCGGACTAATAGAAAGCTAGCTCCTCGCTGATTGGTGCGACCATCTGGCCTATGGTGGTTGTGGGACTGGTCAGTGGGTTGTAATAGTTTTGATGTCTGCAAGTTTTAATCCCTATTCACTGTAGCCAATAGTAGAAATTATAAGACGGTTCAATCAAGCTCATGCCATCAAATTAAAAAAAACAGCTATATAATGATAGTACCTATTTAGCAAGAAATTATATTTTAAAGTGTGGGTGTGTGCCGAGACTGTGCACACAATTTTCAAAGCTGATTCACCGGTAATTTGATGTTTTTGAAAACATTAAGGAAAAACACTTTTCGTAAACGCTTGTATTTTAAGGTGGCCTTGTTAAATAGAATTGCTTTTTCTACGGTTTAATAAAATTATATTATATTTAAATTGGTAGCTTTGATACTGGCCCTTTCTACGCGCGTTAGTAAGAAATTGCAGTTACAGTAGCGTGTTTATTTTTTAAAGTTTTCTCGTCACTTTACCTTACATGAGCGAGGTAATGCAGTACCAGCGTGGTGCTGGTAGCAACATCGTTAAAACTGCATTTACACGATGCAAAACAAATTTTGCACGAGACCTCGCACGTTATAGCAAGGTATATTGTTCACCTTATAAATCTGGAAATGTCCTGCTGCTTGGCTGCAGATAGTACCAGTTGAAACCAGGGTGCGAAGCTTATTTCCTGACTCATTACTGGAAGACGACCTGGCGAGAAGGAAATCATGCTCTAAGTGCGCGAAAAACCTATAAACTTATCGCCATTTCTCCAAAACAACTTAAATACAAATAGTTTAATTTTTTNCTCTAAGTGCGCGAAAAACCTATAAACTTATCGCCATTTCTCCAAAACAACTTAAATACAAATAGTTTAATTTTTTGGATATTGATGCACATTTCCTTCCTTGCCATCACTAACTAGTTATTTTGTAGAAATATTGTAAAAAAAATTAAGGANTTTTTTGATATTGATGCACATTTCCTTCCTTGCCATCACTAACTAGTTATTTTGTAGAAATATTGTAAAAAAAATTCAGGATAAAATATTTACTAAATGTTTGTGCAAACTTCTGGAAAAGTTGCAGTGTAGTAAAATGTAAGATGCATATTTNTAGTTTAATTTTTTGGATATTGATGCACATTTCCTTCCTTGCCATCACTAACTAGTTATTTTGTAGAAATATTGTAAAAAAAATTAAGGATAAAATATTTACTAAATGTTTGTGCAAACTTCTGGAAAAGTTGCAGTGTAGTAAAATGTAAGATGCATATATTTTTTTTTGTTTAAAGAGATAGATAGGGGATGAAAGGATATGAAATGTAGAGAAAGAAAAGAAATGTTAGGTTGTGGAATTGTTGCGAGTGGCTTTGATTTCCATGTAATCCTACTATCCTACTAATATTATAAATGCGAAAGTCTGTGTGTATGTTTGTTACCACTCAGCTCCATAATGGCTGAACGGATTTTAATGAAATTTGGTATGTAGGTACTTTAGGCCCTGGAATAGGACATAGGATACTTTTTATCCCGCAAAATTGTACGGTTCCTGTGTAATAACAACAAAACGTAATTCTGCAACGGCTGGGAACGTGACCGAAATGTTTTTTTCCTCTGGTGTCACGAGTTTNTAATAACAACAAAACGTAATTCTGCAACGGCTGGGAACGTGACCGAAATGTTTTTTTCCTCTGGTGTCACGAGTTTATCAGGCCGCCCAAGGACCTCTAAAATGGCTTAACGACTGCTATCAAATGATGGTAACCGGGACCGAATATTTAACGTTCCCTCCGAAGCCCGGAAGCGCTCAGATGTTATGCCACTAAACGGTCACCCATCCAAATGTGTGCCGCTGGGAACGTTGCTTAACTTTGGTGATCGATTAAGATCCCTCAGCCAAGCGCAAAAAGTAGTACTTAGGTACACTTATTTCTAAAGCTACAACGTGATGAAACTCACGTTTTGATTTTCTTACAATTACGCTGGAAAGCGGAAATGTGGTAACTACGCGATAGTTGCACATATACACTCTAAAAACAATACCGTACTTCTTGGCTATCGGGTAAAAATTATGTCCTTCCTTTTGGGTTGCTGTAATCAATTAAAAACCTAAGCCAACATAGTATAATTTTATAATTCTGTTTTCACATAAATGAATTGTCTTTTCCCAATTTATTTATTAGTGATCACTGTAAAACTCAATTGTACCCGGGCGAAGCCGGGCCGATTCGCTAGTGAGCTAATAAATGTATAAGATTTTATGGTAAACCCGAATTATCAGGCATCAAGTTAAAATAGTATCAAACTCAATATATTTTTTCAACGTTAGGTCTATAATAAGAAAATAAAGGCTCGAACTCTTTCACTTTTCCTAAATTATCAGTCTAACAACACAGTACACTGTCGCAATCAGTTGGCGTGGGTTAGATTATTTGCAGTGCCATGCATTTTAAAAATCGCTCAACGACTGACTGGACTGAACCTGTTAGTCTAACTGTAACGTAAATTTGTAAGCATGTGTTTTGATAGCTGCAGCATTTTGAGTGTTTGAATGTAATAAGATATTTTATTTATACTGTTGATTAATTAACGGATAACTGTATCAAAATTTATTTAAAAATGTAATATTACGTATACAAGTATCAATATAAATACGTATTCTACAATATGAATTTAAAAAGTAATTAAAAAGGACAATGTACCCCCTAGATAAAATAATTCATAACTGAATAATTTGAAATGACAATTTATCGTATCATAAAAAATATATTTTTCATTATAAATTTATTAGTTGGAAAAAACAAGTAACTGTATGGCGAAACTGAAATTAATCATTTAGTTAATTGATAATCGTGTGGGTAAGTTTCACAAAATAATTTGTTATTGTAAGACGTTTAATCAATAGTAAAATTAAAACCAAAGTAAAATTTTAAAGGAAAGTAAAAAAAAGTATTACAGAAATGCTAAATGAGAGGTGTAGAAATGTCCATTAATGTAAAGAGTAAAACTTATAGCCTAGATATCTATTTTTTATTTTAATATGAGTGTTAATATTTATATTTACAAGCAGATGTGTAATACGGCTATTTTTTAAGTGAAATTCTTTCTGCGCTCTATAAAAATGTTGCTTACTTACCTGTGTTTTGACTGCTCGCCTCCCACCACTGTGAACCGGATTCATTCCCCGGCTCGGTCACTCCCGGATTTTCGCATGTGTGAATCGTGCCGGATGATGCCGCTGGTCGGCGGGTTTTCTCGGGGATCTCCCTTTTCCCCACCCTTTCATTCCGGCGCTGCTCCATACTCACCCTAATCACCCTCAAATCTCTTCACTTCACTTCACTTGTGTTTCGATGTATATTTAAGACGTGGCTATAAGCAGTAAAGGAGTTAATAACGGAATTCTACTTTCCTACGGAATGTCTCATTTACAAGTTTTTGTTCCAATTATTACCGCTATCATCATGTTTGCAGAGACTTGAGACCTTTGCGGAAACTCACTTCCTATTGGCTATTACGCTCTCCTCTGTTCCTCTTTCAACCCTGCTCTCCCCCGAACAGGCTTCATTCCCACCCAGACTGATACCTCTCAAAATGTTTGCTGTATACAACTTCCTTGATGCTAACTCCCATGCGAAAATGTCAAGCAAATTCCGTACGAAAAGTGTTTACGGACAGTCATGGAAGAAAATGTGCNTGCTAACTCCCATGCGAAAATGTCAAGCAAATTCCGTACGAAAAGTGTTTACGGACAGTCATGGAAGAAAATGTGCTACAAAATCTAACAGAGGAGTTTATGGCCCAGGTATATCAATCAATAGCTCCGATATAATACGAAACATCCTTAACCGCAGTATGTTCGCCATATTCCTCTTTGCGCGGCTTAAATGCACGATTTAGCTGCTCTTATCGCTGAANGTGTTTACGGACAGTCATGGAAGAAAATGTGCAACAAAATCTAACAGAGGAGTTTATGGCCCAGGTATATCAATCAATAGCTCCGATATAATACGAAACATCCTTAACCGCAGTATGTTCGCCATATTCCTCTTTGCGCGGCTTAAATGCACGATTTAGCTGCTCTTATCGCTGAATGTTACCCAGTTGTTCACATGGTCTGCTCAAGACCAACAGAACTGCTTGCTTCGTGCCACTTGTATCAAAAAATATATGTTCTATCTCCTGATCTCGTACGAGATCTGCCTTGCAGGAGAGATTATCGTACGAAATATAGTGCAAGGTCTGCATCATGAACGAGTTTTGCATGTATCTTGCGTCGTAAAAGATATATTTTTATGTTCAAATTTCAGTCAAGTTGCTGAATTTATTTTCATAAATTACATATTACTGTAAAAAAAAAAAGCTGTGCTAAATAGTTGTCTCGTAATAAAACGGCTAAAGAAATTAAAGGAATATTTAATTTTCTGTCTGCACGGAAGATAACAGCCAACAAATATGCAAATAGATTTTACACGTACTTTACCAAAAATAATTTGCTTTGCACTGATAGTTTAGTATATTTCCAGATTGAATATCGCATATTGTGCTGTAATAGATCTTTTGTAATTTGTAAAACATTAAAAATATTGCGTAGAATGTTGTCCCGACCGTTATTTGAACGTAAAAAATTATGCATAAAACTCAGTCGCTTTACAAATACCGTAACATTTTCGTGATTAGTGCAAGGTAATTAATTGCCTCTTAGGTGATCAGATAGCTTAAGAGTTAACGCGAATAGTTTAAGCCACTGTATCTTTTAATGAAGTGTTTTATTTTGCAACCTGTTTTGTCTTATTCCACATTTGTGGCGAATAGCATCGTCTTCTTACAACTCTTCATCACTGTGGGTTGACTCAGACTTTTTCACAAGCGTGTGTACATTTCGTTGCTCATATGTTTACATGCGTGTATATATGTGTATCATACTTAAGCTGGGTGGGGCTGAATTTTATTGACAAACATCGCTAGGAGATTCCTAATGTAAAATAAAGTGGGAAATGTATTGGACACTTTCTACATAAACTGAATATTAAGGGAATACAAGCCCTCGAAACTATGTTTTCAAAATATATTTTTTTGTTACAGAGATTTTCAGCCAAAAAGCAAACTCATTATTACACCCCACCGTAATGAGAATAACAGGGGTAGTCGTCCTATTATTGCAGGCAACATGTTTGCCGTCAGGATTTTTGAACGTTTGATGCTGGCTTAATGAGCAATGTGGCCTGATTAACGACATTGTTACAACTGCCCAGAACTCACTGTTTACGCGTAAAACGCCCTCGAAATTTTCAGCGGCAGTGATACTGTTCCAGGCTACTTCCTGCAGGAAATCACACACCGACTTTCGCCACAAACAAATTGACAGATTCAGTACTGTGAATTTGTTTACAGTGAGAGTTAAATTGTCCACCATCGTCTGTGCAGTGGTTACAGTAAATAATCTTACCATAGACGCATGTAGACAGTAGTGCCTGTGAGCTATAGACTGTTCACAATGAGTGCTTTGAAAATCAACCTTTAAAATATGTGCAGGTAGAAGTAGTGACATTTTCCAAAGGGCTCGCCGACTGGCATGCGCCAATGCAGTTGGTAATGATAGAGGAAAAGTATTCCCGTGTCTAAACCGTTGAATTCCAAGTGTTTGGTAACCATTTGTGAATACTAAAATGATTTATTCTGCTTTTTTTATGCGTGTGTGTAAGAATTGACTAATTTGTAAAATATTTACTTATCTAANCACCATCGTCTGTGCAGTGGTTACAGTAAATAATCTTACCATAGACGCATGTAGACAGTAGTGCCTGTGAGCTATATAGACTGTTCACAATGAGTGCTTTGAAAATCAACCTTTAAAATATGTGCAGGTAGAAGTAGTGACATTTTCCAAAGGGCTCGCCGACTGGCATGCGCCAATGCAGTTGGTAATGATGGAGGAAAAGTATTCCCGTGTCTAAACCGTTGAATTCCAAGTGTTTGGTAACCATTTGTGAATGCTAAAATGATTTATTCTGCTTTTTTTATGCGTGTGTGTAAGAATTGACTAATTTGTAAAATATTTACTTATCTAANACTAAAATGATTTATTCTGCTTTTTTTATGCGTGTGTGTAAGAATTGACTAATTTGTAAAATATTTACTTATCTAATTTCACATTTTCAATTGACTGGTGCATGAATAGCGATCAGACCCATGGCAGTGTTAATTTTACGTATAGTGGAATAATACACAAAATGCATGCATGCAAGTAGATCTTAATCAGGGCTTTCAAAAGTGCTCATTTTACCGTGAACCGCCTATAAGCACTGTGATCGCTACAACCGTAACGTTTTATACAAAAACGGTGGGTTCTAGGAAGTTGCAACAAGACGACTGTTTTTCTTGATTAGTTAGTTTTGCCGAATAAACCAGCATCAAACATTCATAATTCCTGACGGCAGAAGTTATATGCAGCAAGAGGGTCGCCTCTCCTCTTGTTTTCATTTCGATTGGAGTAATTGAGTGTTTGCTCTTACGATGAAGATCCTGACAACATAAAACCATATTCGGATAGTTTGATTTATTTTCACTTAGTTTTAGACATTTTGCAAAAATACTATTTAAAAACTTTATTTTCAAGGGATTATATTTCCTTTATCATTCAGTTTAGGTAGAAAATGCCCCACATATTTACATTTGATTTTGTCTAAGAAATCGCTTCACGAAGTTTGTCTATCGAATTCAGCCCCACCCTACATTTATTGTAGAGAAACTCCATAATTATTTCGTAGTAACAATCTCGTCTCGCCATATATGTTTTGTAGGTAGCTTGCATGTGATTGACGTAATCGGCTGCCGGGTTCGTATAAGATGTCAGCGATTTATAACAGGATTAAAAATAACATAGGGTCCTTGATCCGTACGTGCCTTTGCAGACGACTTCATAAATGACAGGCATACCGCGAATGAGAAGTTTTTAGAAGGGCGTATATTCGATTCCGTGCAGTGCAGCACCTGCTGGGATAAATCAGCTCACGGAAACACTTCAAATATGCCAAAGTCTAAATGTATTTGGTTTGAGCAGGTTCATCAGGTAGTAATTTATTTATTCCGGTATTTTCATTGGACCCATGCTATCAACGGCTAGGACCCATAAATTATGAATCAGGAGCAGATATTTTCAGATATCAATATTTCCTTCCAGAGTCCAATATTGCTTACTATGCTGCCCTTCAACTTTATTTGTACTGCGTAAGGTAAAGGAAAACCACTTCACAAGCATCTTACGAATTTAATTAGAGAAGGTTATCTTATAATTCCTTCATTCTCATTTACCTGTTTACGCAGTAACCCAGTCCCAACATTCAACGACTACCACACTGTTAACCTAAATACTTAATTTTCGAATTCTGATAATATTACTGAGTTGTTTGAAAGATTCTTGCAATGGGGTGAATAATTTGGTAAAATATTTTGAACATATATAAGTAAAATTTACAATAAATCCCATAAGGAATTTTATCAGATAAATAACAAAATGGGGGGGGGGGGGACTGAAAAACCTAAGGAAAACGCAATGATGACAAACGAAAAGTTGGTTTCAATCAAACTGAAAGAAAAAAAACAGGCACAACACAACTAAAACAATACAGACGAACACTGAGACGAAGACAAAATTTCGCACAAGACTAATATTTTGACTACAGCTACTATTGGCTCCGTTTTCGTGTTTGTTTCATGTCTCAAGACTTGGTTATCTGTGACGACATAGTGTAGCAATGAAATATGTTACAAATATTTCACCTAATTTTGATGCAAATAGGATATTTTCAAGTTTCACAGTTTTTTTTTTACAAACACGTGGGTTTTGGAAAACTAAACGATAACACCTTTGTCACTAATCGTCTGGCTTCTAAAGTTTCCTGGTAATCCATGAGCCAATGCTCAGGGCATACGAGTATGTTTCGAGGCTGATATTAATTCTTATTGACTTAATCCTAGCTGGGCAAATTTATTTTATTTGGCCACCTAAGCCACAGCAGTTTTGTTCCGACGCGAAAACGGTGGCTGAACGTAGTAGCAGAGGTTTTTAACCAAAGAAGTAAAGCACTGTTATACAGTTAGGCGTGTACCTTTTGTATATAGTTGAGATGACCCTGTAATCAACTTGTGGTTGTGTGTTACAGTGAGCAGATTGCATTGCGAGAGCGAGTCCTTCAAGATGGACCTTATCTTGGATGTCAACACATGGCTGTACCCAATGGACCTGGGTAAGTTGAACTTTTAGTAATTCAGGGTTGTAAATATTGTACCAGTTCTGAGAGTCCGTCAGTTTGAGGAATGTTTCACCGCTTTCATACTTCGCTGGGATTGTTGGTGATGGGAAAAATTTCTGCCGTTGATGTATCAGGATGATTGGAGATATTTCAGACTTGTGCTTTACTCTTGCTAATAACATAATAGGGAACATATATATGCGAAGACAGATTGGCTCAAGTGCGTGATAAACGAAAGATTTGGGAAATGCAGTGGCTGTACCGAATCACAGTTTAGTCAAATTTTTGACAACAGTGGTGTATAAAACAGTTGTTAAAATAGTTGGTGGTGCTTCATCGCTAATCAAGATATAAATGTTACACCGCAGCATCTATTCACAGAAAAGATAAGACTGGGGAGAAAAGTGTGTGGGTACTGTACGTTACAATTAGCCATATGTCCTAATGTGAGACCACTTAAGTCCTTAACTTCTAGGATGTAAATCAGAACATGCACTATAAATATACGCACAAAGCAAATTTTTTTTTCTAACTTCGCGTGAATTTTGATGTCTGTAAATTGGATAAAAATTAGTTCCGTGAGGGGTTTTTTTTTCCTTTTTTTTTTCTTCTTAATTACCCATGGGTATTCCTGTTATGAAAGCGGGTATAGTAAATGAGTGCCGGACTCTTTCTGTAGAACTTGCATGCAGAAACGAACTTCTTGTTACTGACAAACGCTGCAGTGTTAAAAATTCTTAAATATATGGATTCTTCCCTCTCCTTTGTTTTCCTTTTTTTAATTTTTTTTTATTTCCGTTTATTTTAAACTTAATGTTTAAAACCCTTTCCTAAAAAATCAGTTAAAATGGTGGAGGGGAAAGTGGTCTTTAAGTTACTATAAAAGTGATGTGAAATACATTAAAATNTTCCTTTTTTTTTTCTTCTTAATTACCCATGGGTATTCCTGTTATGAAAGCGGGTATAGTAAATGAGTGCCGGACTCTTTCTGTAGAACTTGCATGCAGAAACGAACTTCTTGTTACTGACAAACGCTGCAGTGTTAAAAATTCTTAAATATATGGATTCTTCTCTCTCCTTTGTTTTCCTTTTTGTAATTTTTTTTTGTTTCCGTTTATTTTAAACTTAATTTTTAAAACCCTTTCTTAAAAAATCAGTTAAAATGGTGGAGGGGAAAGTGGTCTTTAAGTTACTATAAAAGTGATGTGAAATACATTAAAATTAAGTACCTAAGCATTGTATGCAACCATTCTATTACGAGGTATTTTTCCCCGAATTTGAAAATAAAAATAGATAGGATATATAACTTGCAGTTGTACAGAATGATCATTATCACGCTATATGATGTACAAATTTGGTGCAAACAACTCAAGCAAAGCAGGTCACGTACTGGCACTGCGAATAATAAATAATTATATGGTTCCATCAATTTGACTGCAATAGGCAGAGGCGCATCATCTTAAACTTATGATAAAGAGGGGGAGGAGGAGATTTACAAGACCGTAAGATCAACTCTTCCATTCTTAATTTTATGTCAAATGGAAAATTTTTCTAACGTAATGTTTTTCATAATATCCGCATATTCTGAAAATTATATATTCAGGCCACTGGATATGATGAATATGATCAATTTTAAATTTAGAACCATTGTATCACCTCGCAGGCGCAGTCCATCGTTAGTGAAATGTGACATCGCTAGAAAACTGAACAATTATTCCTTTAAATAGGCACTCCATCATGCTTAATGTCACCTCAAAATATGAAGAAATTTATTTCTTCTTCCCTTACATGCTTATAGAAAACATTTAAAAATTAATGCATAACTTCACGTAAATTTTGATATGTAGTGGAAATATAAGTATCTTTAAGATATTGTTTTAATATTTGTAACAATGACCCCTTCCTGATACCCTCGTGACTATCAAAAAATGTTGAGGGGCCCCCCTTCTTCCTCCCCTTTTTCTGACCCTCTGGCCCAGTGGCCTCTGGTCTTCCCTGTCGCTGCGCCCCTGGCACAGAAAAGTTCATACATACGTTGTTGTACAAAGTAAGTATGTATGCGTGTATCTTTATATTTTTCTTTACATTTTGAGTGTTCTTTTGCGTGGGCATTATTTTCGGTAGAATCGCTTTCTTGTATGGGGTTCCATTTCGTGGAAAGTTGGTGCAACAGCGCTCCCACACTGTAAAAAACATTTCTTCTGGTAAACTTCCTAAACTGTAATGGACGTGTTTAACCCATGCGGTGTATAGAAATAGTACTACTATCAGGCTGAACTACTGAACTATCAGGCTGAACTGATATAGCAGCACTGCTATATCAGAGTTGGGAACTTCCCTACGCATTCGACTCTTTCCTGAGCAACTGTACGAACGTTACCATGGATGTATGGGAAAATAATTTGCCATTCGCGCTTTGTCACCGTACGTATACACTGATATAGTAAATTTACAAATATTTTCTTAGAGTGCCCGACCGCAAGGAAATTTTACAACTATGACCAAATAGTTTTATCTGGAAGCATGCGTATTCTTGTTACCGTTACATGATTTTGAGTCGCCGGGTAAGATTTATTGTTTCATACATGCCTTACAGCCTCAAATTTGACGAAATCCACTTGCACAGAATTTCTTTCTAAGTAGATTTCAAAGGTAGAATGTACACTCTGAGTTCNAAATCCACTTGCACAGAATTTCTTTCTAAGTAGATTTCAAAGGTAGAATGTACACTCTGAGTTCATTTTCAGGAAAATTCAATATATTTGGTGGAAAATGCTTTCCGAATCTCTTATGTAATCCTTTAAATTAAGCTGCTCCGCATATTTCCNCGACTCTTTCCTGAGCAACTGTACGAACGTTACCATGGATGTATGGGAAAATAATTTGCCATTCGCGCTTTGTCACTGTACGTATACACTGATATAGTAAATTTACAAATAATTTCTTAGAGTGCCCGACCGCAAGGAAATTTTACAACTATGACCAAATAGTTTTATCTGGAAGCATGCGTATTCTTGTTACCGTTACATGATTTTGAGTCGCAAATTACAGCCGCAAATTTGACGAAATCCACTTGCACAGAATTTCTTTCTAAGTAGATTTCAAAGGTAGAATGTACACTCTGAGTTCATTTTCAGGAAATTTCAATATATTTGGTGGAAAATGCTTTCCGAATCTCTTATGTAATCCTTTAAATTAAGCTGCTCCGCATATTTCCCGCATTTTTTACTTAGTTTGGTAGGCGAACTTGCCAATTAAAGCTGCGTGTGCTCATCTACTAATTTGAATTGGTAATCTCGTAACCAGAACACGTTATTTAAATATTTTTATTCCTGAAATAAAAAAATCTGTCTATCAAACACTTAGAGTGAAGTTAAATGTATGTCCACATTAGTGACATCGGCTGAGTATAAAATAGTGGGCTCGTTCGTTAAATGAATTTAACAGTAAAGTGTGTGTGTTGTATGTATTTTGCTGTGTATGTATAAATATATAAATTGCCAAGTTAGAGTAACATCTGCAGCGTATCAGAGTTCGTAGAGGATGGAGGTATTGATATAAATCGAAGGACTAACATACAGCTAAGTCCTTATCACTATCTTTATACTAGCTAGTCACTTACTACTCGCTGATTGGTTACACACTGCCTTATCATTCCAAATATCTGCCACTCACGCATCAACACTTCCCAACAGCCAGTGTTGGGACTAGTCGCATAAAGCCCCCCTTTTTAACTAATATATGTGGTCATGCCCCCCCCTTTTTAACTAATATATGTGGTCATGCCCCCCCCCCCTTTNTTTATTGTTATACATACATTAAAAAAAACTGTTTGAAAGTAACATTTTGTATTTAAATACATATATAATGTTAAAAGAGTGTATTCACTAATTTATTAATTAGTTGTAATTATGCATATGTTTGGCATTTTAATCATTTGTTACCCGAAAAATTTAATGGGACTGCTGTCACTGTTTGTCTTTCACAAGTTTGTTTATGTTTGGTTGCAATTGTGACAATGCACATCTCATATAATTTTGAACGTCTAATCGTGCTCGATATTTAGATTTTATAACAGCTAGTGTAGAAAATCCTGCCTCACACAGATAGGTTGATTAAAACTGCACCAATAACNAACTGTTTGAAAGTAACATTTTGTATTTAAATACATATATAATGTTAAAAGAGTGTATTCACTAATGTATTAATTATTTGTAATTATGCATATGTTTGGCATTTTAATCATTTGTTACCCGAAAAATTTAATGGGACTGCTGTCATTGTTTGTCTTTCACAAGTTTGTTTATGTTTGGTTGCAATTGTGACAATGCACATCTCATATAATTTTGAACGTCTAATCGTGCTCGATATTTAGATTTTATAACAGCTAGTGTAGAAAATCCTGCCTCACACAGATAGGTTGATTAAAACTGCACCAATAACTTTGCAGCTTCCAAACACACTTGTGGGCACACAGGCAAATAGCTCAACCAAAAGTCTTCAACAGTCATGTTTGGGAATTCAACCTTTGCCTGAGAATCACATTTAAGGTCGATTGTCTGCTCCTGAAGAAAAGCAGAAAGTATGTCCACATCAACTTTGAAAGGGTCTCTCGCCAATTTAAACTGCTAGTTTTCTGAACAAATGTCTGGGAAATAGTCTCTTATTTCGATTTTCAAAGTAGCCAAATGTGTTAAAATCAAGTCTTTCAAATTATTTTTGAAATATGATTGAACACTTTGAGTATTATCGAGAAGTTCATTGAGCCTTGGAAACGATGAAAAGTTAGGTTCTAAACTCTTGAAGACGCCGTTGGCGCAGATAAATTTTTTCCAAGAAACGTTTAATTGCATCGTATGTCTTCAGAATATTTCTCTGTCCTTGTAACTTCAATTTAAGTACGTTGTGTGATTCGAAGAAGTCAGACAAATATGCTAAGTAAAAAATAAATTTATCTTCTGTAAACTGGATGTATAGGTCTTCTTTACTGGAACTCATCAAAAATATCTCAACTTCGGATTTCAAATTGAACAGCCTAGATAGCGCGTTGCCTTAATAGAGCCAACGTACTTCTGTGTGGTACAGAAGAGTTTGTTGGTCGCTGTTCAACTCTCGGCACAAAACCTCAAAGTCTAGTGTTGAGAGCGCTAGACTTGACACAGTTGACTATTTTAATTGCCAAGTTCAACAAAGTATTAAGTGATTCAGGCAGAGCCTTTACAAGCTGGAGCCTGCCTGTGAATGATGCAGTGAGAACCAATTATGTTTGGGTTCTTTTGTTTTGCCAGTTCAATGAATCCAGATCGGCATCCTGTCATAGCTTGGGCCCCATCAGTACATATCCCAATGACGTTCTCTCAAGGAAGATTATTAGCTGCCAAAAAGCCACATAAGGCAGAAAATACATCAACAGCCTTTGTTGTAGTTTATAGAGTTTGAGAAAACAATATTTCCTCCATGAACTGTTTCCCGTCAATAAACCTGCAGTAAAATAACAACTGAGAGTGCTTAGAAATGTAAGTTGTTTCATCACATTGCAATGAAAAAACGGGGATCTATTCGGTTTTTTTATTACTTGATTTTCCAAATCTTCAGCCATTTCATCAATTCTGCGTTTTACTGTGTCATTTGACAAATATATTTTTGCAACCTTGTTAAAACTTTCTCCACCAAGAACAGTACTACAAGCTGTTAGTAAACATGGTTTTATAAGGGACTCACCAATAGTATGTGGTTTCTTGTCTTTTGCGATTAGCAAGGCGATCTTAAAATAAGCTTCAATGGCCGTTTCATTTTCCACATGAAAACTTCCCGTTGAATCCAGTTTCATCCGTGTCAATGAGCTTTTCTTGGTAACAAAAAACTCAGCTAGTTTGTCTATCAGGGCGGCGTGGTTGGTTGTCAAATCACGTTCCAAACGACATGGCCGCATTACATCGTTACTCAGAACAACGTGACAAATAACGCACTGAGGTAAATGGATTCCATTTTTCTCTACGTATGAAAATCCATACTTAATATAGTCATCAACTGTACAGTCTTTTCTTAGGCAATGATTTTGCCATATTTAGCCGTACGGTACTACACAGAACACTGCCACTCACACACACTATATTAACCACGATTAACAAAATATAACCT
>NQII01000324.1:278372-314177 GCA_002778355.1 Clitarchus hookeri | reverse complement strand
GTGCAGGAACAGTTGCACGTGCAGAAACCTTTGGTAGCGCGCCTTTGCAGCTGCGAGGCTCCTGGCGTCACTCTGCCGGCACATCCACAAAACCCTTCATCCTTATTGCGGTCGTCCGGCTGCGAGCTTCGCCAGAGCATGTGTTCTGACGAATAAAATATAGGGATGCAGAATGCGTCAACCTAACCTAGTATGCAGCCAGTTGGCAACTAGGGGTTACATTAGGTGGAAGGTTATGTTATGTGGCCACGCGCCGGCGCACAGTAAGGCAGAGGTGGAAAAACCTCCTACACTTCACCAAGTACTTAGTAGCTTACAAAAAAAAACTACACCTTGCTACGGGTCTAATACAACTTTCTTCTCAGACCTATTGTACTAAAGTAATTGGCCTGCAAGTATCGTTCCCGTCTTCCACCGTCTGCGACCACAGCATAAATTCAAAGGCTGCAGGTGCACGCCGGCCAACACAGCCACACTTTTTGCCTCACTGTGCGGCAGTGGCCACTATTGCCAACTCAACAATCAAAATTTCCCTTTTAAAAAATTTACATAGTTTTAAATTTTGGAAAAATGTAGAAAAGCTAACAGAAAACCTAAATTGTATACTGTTTAGATTTAGCTGTTCTGAAATTCTAATTTCCNGAAAAATGTAGAAAAGCTAACAGAAAACCTAAATTGTATACTGTTTAGATTTAGCTGTTCTGAAATTCTAATTTCCACAGCTTACCGCGCCTCCCCTGATATTCTCCTCCCCCCCTGGGGGGGCGCCCTCAGTTTGAGAACGCCTGGTCTAAGTGATGTGTGAAATACACGTAAAAATTACGTAAGCAACCCTAAAAATGTAAAAAACGTAAAAAACCTCTCACAAACTTTTACTTTTCACCATTTCATATTTTAAGTAATGTTCACGAACTTTGAACTGGAGTCAGTTAATGTAAAATTCCAATCTCCACTCGAAAGTGGTGATGTCCTTAAAATCTCGACATCAGCATGCAGTGGATTTGATTGTGGAAGCCGAAGGCAACTCAAGGCAAGTGACATGATATTCTATGAACATTATCATCTTATCACTACATGTGAAAGCGAGAGGTGACCATGTATGAGAGTTCCCAACCATATCATATTACACTGATGCATTTCCTCCTGTAGACCAGGCCTGACTAACAGAACTAAACAGATTCAGTGATGTAACAGATGTTATGTTAACAAGACATAATATTAGTCTTTCTCTGCGGATGCTTATATTTTATAATTATGAATCGTGGCGGCAGACCACTTCACAACATATACGGAGAACTTAATTTTGTACATGTCAAAGTTGAAAATAGAAATTGTGCTATATGCTGCTTCTGTGAAATAATTGTTAAAAACACAGCAAGGGAGCGTCTTAAAGCTCATATAAGAATCTGCTGTAGAAGAAACCCCTAAGAACCAACATTTTCAGAATTTTCGCTTTCTACATCTGAGATGTTAGTCGAAGAAATGGTGGAAGATCNAACCCCTAAGAACCAACATTTTCAGAATTTTCGCTTTCTACATCTGAGATGTTAGTCGAAGAAATGGTGGAAGATCGTTTGGAACAGGAGTACCTACAAACAAACTGTTGCAGTTCAACACTCTGTGCTGACTTAGATAAGGATTCTACTGCTAGCCTCTCAGCTCTACATCTGGAGGTACGATAACAAGTTATATTGACAAGATAAATACTTCTGAAAAAAAAAAAAATTTGCTTTAGCACTTGCTAAATTATTTAGCTTTGTGGACAGCAAGCATTTTAAGGACATACTGCATAAATTGCGCCCTTCCTACCAACCCCCTGGACGAAAAATGATTTCTAACAGACTACTTGATGTATTCTAAGAAGAATCTAAACAAACACATGTTGAGCCTGACTCAATTTTACTCANATTTCTAACAGACTACTTGATGTATTCTAAGAAGAATCTAAACAAACACATGTTGAGCCTGACTCAATTTTACTCATTGATGGATGGAAAAATTAATCCATTAATACGAAGAATGCCGTTAAAATGGCACACAATGTTAATGCAAGTACTGGAAAACCAAGATGTTTGTTTCTGCAAACTTTTGATGTGTCGGGCGAGTCAAATACAGGAAACAAATTATGTGAAATTTTAGAGGCGGCATCGAAAAAAGCAAAGACCCAGTACAACACATCAACTGTACTGTGTGTGGTAATGCTAGCAACCTGGTAAAAATGAGCAGAATTTCTCTGAAAACCAACATCACAGCGATGCGTAAAGTGGCAGCTAATGATGAATTTGCCAAAATTTCAACGCCAGTGAAATGTCTTTTATTTGATGAATATTTTCTTTCACAAGTAAATTATACAATTTGTTTCTTAGATCTTGTAAGCCAGCTCATCAATACTTGTCAAAAGTCAGAAAGTAGTATCTCTGATGAAGTAAAGTTATGGATGACCCTACACTTACCTGATGGTCATGATGATAAGCTGCATCTTCTTGAGAGATGGAAAAACAAATCTCTAAATATCTATAGCATGTCAGCAAATGTACTTCACCCACAATATCAAGGACATAATCTTAATGAAGAACAGTATGACCAAGTGGAAGGATTCATATTGGAAACTTGGGTGCAGAAGGTTCGCCAGTTTTCAGCAGTACCGTGAAAAGGGGGCAATATTTTGTGACCTTTTGGACAAGGGTGTTAAATCTCCAAAAAACATTCTAGTTTTTCGTTAAGAGGCATCGTAAGAAACTAACAGATTTGGCTAATAAAATTGCCCAGACGAAGCTGGAATGTTTAGTAAAAACATTTCAGCTTCGCCTGCGCAATTTTAGAGACTTTTTTTCCAACTGGTCTTTTGTCCATATCACTAACAGGAATCGCCTTTCATTTGAAAAATAAAATTTAAAAAACTAGTGCGTGTTTATTATTATTACTCTTATTATAATGAAAGAACAAGTGTGTTACGATTATTGACTACATTTTGTTAGTACATTAATATGTACTGTAGTGTTTATGTTTTTAAATTTAAAATCATGGAATGCTGGAGTTTTAATCACATTGTTATTTCCATAGAAGCTGTTTTGAAATCTAGCAAAAATAATGTTCTTATGCTAGGCTAAGTATTTGTCTTAATTGTGTTATGTTTACAAAAGTTATAATTTTTGGATAATCAACAGAAACCAATCTGAAAAAAAAAACTGTTCTTTACTGCAGTTTGAAGTGATTTCAGAAAGTGTGTATTTTTAAATATTAGCTATTGGGTAAGGGGTAACACCTATTTAAAATTAACAGGTCAAAGTAAATAAACACAATTTTTACATAATAATATTACATTAAAAATGATTAACATCATTTCAAATGTTGTGGTATGTTAATGATCAGTTATGTATGAAAAGTTGCATGAATGAATTAAATTTCCACTGAATGTATTGTTTTGTGTGTAAAAGCATTAATAGAACTTAAAATAATTTTAAAAAATTAGTTTTTTATTTTTTTTAAATCAATTGAATTTATTGCATCGTGTATAAAACTGGTTTTTCACATTATGTAATTTACATGTAAATTACGTGTAAAATACCAACCGGTAATTAATTCACTTCCAACCCTGCCAACAGCCCAGCCGGTCAGTTCCACGGTTTACTTTCACGATGCTTGTAGACCGTAAGGAAGCATTACGATGGCAATAGCATAAACAAGTTTTACGGTGTTGTTTTTCCCAAGAATTTAAAGTTGTAACTATTGTGGTTTTTATTACATAAATCTGTTCAGAAAATATACAGTATTGTCGCTTTAGTTTGAAAGACTGCTTTAAAGAAGAGTTGAGTCGAGAGATTTGGGCGTCTCTTAAAAACGAGGTCTTGAGTCGATTTTTTAAAAAATAATAAATATCTTAAATGGAAGGCTACTTACAGCGACTTTCGCTGACATTAACGCTTTTCAACATCATTGTGTTTCAATAACCAAATTTAACAGTTGGCAACAAAATATCGACTTTCATTTATTCTCTAAAAACAGATTTCCATTAAAATATTTTATATTTTTTTATTAGGATAGATAAAACTGCTTACAATGAAACGCATNGATTTCCATTAAAATATTTTATATTTTTTTATTAGGATAGATAAAACTGCTTACAATGAAACGCATGCGGCAATTACCTCTTAAACTAAAACATCCCATTGTAACAATTACAACGAAATATTACACTATCACAATCAATACATTGTTACTAAAAATTACTTCGTAATGGTAGCGTGGAATATTTACNATCAATACATTGTTACTAAAAATTACTTCGTAATGGTAGCGTGGAATATTTATTTTTAAGCCACTTTATCACACTTTCCAGTAACTTGGTTGGGCCTGTTCGGAACTCAAACCTATGGTATGTTAGAGCAGAATGCGTAAAACTAATAACTACCACATGCTGGATAGTTGAGAGAGAGGAAGAGAGAGAGAGAGATAGAGATAGAGTTAAGTGTGAAGAAATTTGGGCGGCTCTTAACAGCGAGGTCTTGATAATGGCAATCGTATAATCCTCTTAAAAATGCAACTTTAAAAATAATTTCGTAAAAAACTTTGTTATTATAACGAGTATAATGTAAACGAAAAATATATATAGACTTGTAGTGTTAATATTGGAAGTAGAAACGATAGTGTAGTACTCATCAGTATTAGATGAGAGTGAGAAAATTATTTATGTTAATCTTTACATAAGTGTTGACTTGTCAATCTCGGTTACACCCTCGTCCGTCGCGCTTTGTGTTATGGATTCCAGGAATCGTCAAGTCACTGACGTTCAAACTCGCAGATATGTAGCGTGCAAAATATCCCTGAATTTCGACATAGTCTATATCCACCACTATAGTCTATTCACGGATTCCTCGCACGTTTTGATGAAAAATCACCCACATATAGGCGCGTTTGGTTGTTTCCTAAATATATCGTAACGCAAGCGTTGTATACTTTCGTTAACTTAAAAGTATATTCTTTTCGATTAAATCAAACTTTGTTATATTTTATCAATAAATTTTAATATTTCATTCACAATTAATATGAATGTAACTAGAGAAAATACGTGTGTTGGCAATACTTAATGAGAAATAGTTCTTATGCAAAATATCATTAAATTGAGTGCGCGCGAATGCGGTGCTTGGCTCCTTTTGTGTGATTTTCTAGACTTGGTTAAGCTTAGTTTACATAAGGCGGAGGAATATCCTGAATGTATAACTTTAGCAGGGCTTCAGAAAAGTTTAAAGTAACCGTGAATAGGATGTAGGTGGAATGTTTAGAGTTCTGTGCAGGAATATCAAGAGGTCGTTGAGTTTACAATTTCGATTTTTGACTTCTTGGGATGCGTTGCGTTTGCCTGGCGGCGTCTTCCCGATACAAGGCTTATACGTTGGATTCTTGTGTGTCGCAGTGTCGGGATATGTCGTAACGTGTCACGTAGTTGCTCGTGTCGCTCTCGGCGCATCGCTCACCACATCGGTGCCGACACTGACGAAACATGAAGTTGACACATGTCGCGTTATCTGTACAACAGATGTCGCCCAGCCCTAGGCCTTGTCTTTCTGCGGCCGGGGTGAAGGGGGGCTTATCTGCTCTCGCCTTCGGTTCCTGCGGCTTATCCTCGTGCGTGCCTCGGTGCTATCGCAGTGTGACGTCACCGCGCCGGCTTGTCACACGTCTGCGGTGTGCGCGGGCAAGGTCGCGAACTGAAGGGACCTTGGAGGAGAGAAGACCAGGCGTCGTTCACGTGTCTTCAATATAAGACAGCGAGCTGTTCCTATTTAGGGTATCTATTCGGCTGTGAGAGGTTTAAACTGTCCACTCACAATTGTGTGGCTGTAGCGATCATTGACCACCCAGTTTACTACGGAAATTAAAGAATTCGTTACAACAAATTATTTACGTGTTGGTTCGTAATATTTCAGAAACATTTTACTTTCGGGGTGGTGACGTAATGTTTCCCCCATTGTAGGAGTTTAGTGTTACTGAGAGCGAGATTTGCTTAGCACTTGTATTCATAGCGTTTTCTCTGTTAGAATGACAGTTCTCGCCAGTAAGGTCAGTCACTCCCCATTCATTTACGAGCATGCTGAAACGAGGGAAGGTCAGTGTAAGAAATTATTTTCACAGTTTAGTAGAACAACTTGCATAGGGTGGCCAGAGTTTTCAAAACATGAAGCAGGACACTTAACAGTTATGTGATTATTATATTAAGTTGTGGTTAACTTTCAAGCATGGCATTTCTGTAAATGCAACGTAATGTGATTGAAAAATTAAAAATAATACACCCAGTAAACATCGGGAGGTAAATAAAAAATTATAATTTGTAAGTCAACAAACACTTGTAGATCGTTTGACCATTTATACATATTTTTCGTTTTATTAGCAAAATTTTTGTACGATCCTCGATGTAGCGTCAGTTGACCTGATTGTATGGTTATGTTGAAGAGTATTAAAAGCAAAGCACCTTTCAGCAGCAGCTAATTTCTCTTATTTTGAACCGAATGTTAGTGGACACATTCACTTTTCTGGGGTAACCATTACTTGGAGTAAAGAACTTCTTAGAGCATTACTCGTTACTTTAACCTGAAGTGCATAGTTTCTGTGAGTAATATAAAGATTGCCTAAGTACTGGTTTAGTAAAACTTAAATTAAAATGGAAATGCTGTGTGTTAATAGCCCTGTCCCTTCCTAAAAATGAGAACCACTTACTGGTGTCTGTTTGGTTAGGGCTTTTCGTGTAAAGTATTTCGTTACAACTTGTGAGAGTTTTTTTTTTTTTAACTGAAAATGTGTACATGTTAAATTTTTTTAATGCTCATGTAGTGTAAATATTTTTACCAGATTTCTTCACAAATCTACTATGTAGTATTAGGAGTGGTAACGAGGCATTCATTGGACTATTTTAACGTTAAATAAAAACCCCGAACCGATTTCGGTAAAACAAAATTTGACATTTAGGCCTCTGCATTATACACGATCTGTAAATGATCTAAAATACCTCTATCATCAGCCGTACTAAGCAGTATACGAAATAGTCGTATTTCATTTCCTAATTAGTTTAACTTTTTAATAAGTATACATTACAGGGACTTCAACGATTGTAATAACATCAGTTTGATTAAGAACACATTCATGAACAGCAAAAGTCTTCCTACATATTATTTCGCCAACATCAAATTGATTATTATAAGCAACAGAAGGGGCCGGATAATCATGGTTTTTACGAAAAAANATATTATTTCGCCAACATCAAATTGATTATTATAAGCAACAGAAGGGGCCGGATAATCATGGTTTTTACGAAAAAAATAAAATCCAAAAGTCCACTGTCGGGATAAGCCGTCATACCCTGCAAATCAATATTTTAATAAAAATATACCAGTACATAACTTTCCTGAAACTAGTCATATTACCTGGTCTATAAAATTTGTCTTTTTGTCTTCTAGATAGTATTTTTTGTCCTTCGTCGGTTGNATATTATTTCGCCAACATCAAATTGATTATTATAAGCAACAGAAGGGGCCGGATAATCATGGTTTTTACGAAAAAATAAAATCCAAAAGTCCACTGTCGGGATAAGCCGTCATACCCTGCAAATCAATATTTTAATAAAAATATACCAGTACATAACTTTCCTGAACTAGTCATATTACCTGGTCTATAAAATTTGTCTTTTTGTCTTCTAGATAGTATTTTTTGTCCTTCGTCGGTTGTTTGTTTGTATTTATTTCATTTAAATGAGACTATAGCAGTTTATGTAGGGCATACATAATAGGGAATGTGCTTAAATGGCCTGTATTTCGTTATTGTGTTGCCATAAATGATTATATCGTTGCGTTAGATGAAATAGTGACATTTTAACGTTATAAAATTATTTTGCATGTATTTTATACATACAGTTTTTTTCCCCGACAAGATATTTAAACACACATCTCTTGCCACTTCCCTTTGTCACTAAGAAGCAGATATTACTCGGAGAAAGTTCTCAAACATGCAGGTTATTTTCGTTGGTTTATGATAACGTTAATTTTTATTGAAAGGGATGTGTCAATGTAACGAATTAAAATATCCATGGCAGCTGGTAACTTAGTGGTATGTCAGTTGTGTTCATAAAAAAAACTGGAAAACCTAAAATGTTAGTGTGAATATACATGGCGGATTATGCTACCTGGTACTATTCCGCAAGCTACCTTGGCACGAATCAGTTCACTTTCGGGCATCATACAGTAATACGTTGCATTCGCCGGAAACACATTGATGTGCAGCACACGCCGATAGGCTCATATAAGAGATCGGAACAGCTTTTCTTTGACATTGTGCGAGTCATGCAGGAAGAACAAGCTCTAGTAATATTCTGCAAAAATGGTTACTATACGACAGAAAATTAATGCTCATGTTTTTTAATCTTCAATCAGTTAGTGTATTATTAAGTTCTTAATTTCTTTTGAATTCTTTCTAGTTATGGAAACCTTAGATTTATTTCGTGTATGTATACATTAGTGAGTAAAAGAAGTTTGTCAGCACTTTTGTATTATAATAACTGGAATGACTGGTATGCTACAGGAATTGTGAATAATTGGTAAGGTCAACTAGGTAGTCGGTAATTTCTAGAATTATTACAGAAACTTAGAGTAATAAGTTACTGATTGCAGTGTGACGCGTGTCATTCTGTGGGGGAAATTCCAGACTACGTAAGTTCAATAATTGAACATAAATTTTTTTTTTCGTTGATTTTATATTTTAGTGTGTTTTTATACACTCTGTCTTCAACATGTCACAATGCATTTTTTTGTAACCCGAAAATAAATTTGGTATACTATCTCGAATATGCACTACATCAGTTTTTTTATTCTAAGACATCCATATTCACTTTTATTATAATGTATTTCTCAGGAGTACTCTTATATCCACAGAATTTGTGTGCTAGTTTGACCCTTAGACCTCCATATATTCAAGTCCCAGAGCAATTTTTGTAGTCTTGAGCCCTTCGTAGATAGTAACACTAATAGTCTTTGCTGTTACTACTCTCCTCCCACAATTCGTGTCCCACATAAATGTCGCGAACCTGAAATTGAATTGCGAAACTATAAACGGCAGACGGATGGTCTCGTGTAGATCTGTATACGAAAAAGGTCGAAATGTATAATTCTTAAAAAATCAGATTTTGCCTCAACATTTGAGAATCTTTCTTGTTACGCGCGGCCACGTCACCAGGTAGGTGAGGGGGGGAGCCCAGTGGTCACCCCTCCTTTCAAGACATAAATTTGTGCCCGGGTCCTGGCGGGGAGGGGNAGCTGCCTGCGTACGTCCTGCGGGACTGACGTCACCCCTGCGCCCTGGAAGAGCCAACGACGTGAGAGCCATAATCCCGGCACCCCCTCCATCGACGCTACTCGATATGCGAAGAATCGTCTGGAGCAGGTCGTCTCAGCTACACAAGCCGCGGCGTCGTGCGTCGGAGTGTTTCGAATTGCCATTAGTGCCGAGAACATGCGACGCGGGCGAGTCTGTAGACGAAGGGCGAAGACGCAGTAGCAAGCGAGCGCAGTGTGGTTATAGTGGATGTCCATGGTAAACTGAGTACTTTTGAAAGCCCTGCTTAAGATCTACTTGTATGCACGTTGTGTATCTTTCCGACATACGCGAAATTAACATTGTAATGGACCTCGTCGCTAGATTCATACGTCGGTCAAGTAAAACTGTGACATTATTAGAAAAGTAAATATTTTACCATTTGTCTTATTTTCACNTAGATTCATACGTCGGTCAAGTAAAACTGTGACATTATTAGAAAAGTAAATATTTTACCATTTGTCTTATTTTCACTCGTATATGCATAAAAAAACAAAAAGCAAAATTAATAATTTCAGAATTCTCAAATGTGTGCCTAACACACTTAATTGAACGTTAAAACATGAAACTACTTCCTTTCAGTCGTTACCAACTTTGCTAGGTGCATGCCAGTCAGTGTGCCCGTTAAAATGTAATATGCAGGCAGGGACATTGGCGTTTTTCAAAGTTTGATTTTAAAAGTGCTAACTTTACGATGAAGAGTGCGAAGTGCGACTTTCTGGAGATTTGAGACTGGCGTGTTGGATTGTAAGGAAATGTGACGTGTTCCTTGAGTGACGGACATTTGGATGATGTAAATATACAGGATAGAATCACATTATTATGACCACCAGCTAGAAGTGCAATTTGCCGCACGTAGCCCATGACGTATGGCCCGTGACATAGGCTGATGAAGCGGGTATATAATGCGACCGACAGGCTGTTTGTGAACTGTTCAGGTGCCTCTGTGGTAAAGGTGTATCGTGAGTGGACGAATGGTACCATTAGGTATAACAGTCGTGGAAACTTCGGAGCTCCACGCGCCATTGATGTCAGAGGTGAACGTCGACTACGACGCGACGGTGCGTGAAGGCCAACCGACAGACTACTGTGGAACAGCTCACCGTCCAAATGAACCGGGGGGCATCCAGACACGTGTTTACCGCAACAGTTTAGTGAACCCTTCTACGAATGGGGCTCCGGAGTAGACTGAGAGTGACTGCGCCCATACTAACGCAGGTGCATCGACGGAAACGACTGAAATTTGCTCGACTGTATGACGACTGGACCGCTGCCGATTGGCGACGAGTAGCCTTCTCCAACGAGTCACGTTTTCAGCTGCATATAACGGATGGACATCAGCGTGTCCGGCGAGAAACGTTGGAGAACAGACACCTTGCCCCCATTGCTGGACGAACTTAAGGCGGTGGGGGCAGTGTTATGGCCTGGGGAATGTTCTCGTGGTATTCTCTAGGTCTCATAATTCGTGTGGAAGGCACTCTTAATCGATTTGGTTATGAATCCATTCTCGGCGATCACGTCCACCCGTACATAATGATTGTCTTTCCTCGGGAGGATGGGATTTTCCAGCGCGATAATGCGCCTTGCCACACAGCTAGAAGTGTTCGAACGTGGCTGGAAGAGCAGGATCAAGACTTCAAAGTTATTTCCTGGTTCCCAGACAGCCCCGATCTCAATCCAATTAAACATCTGTGAGACCACCTCGATCGTCGTGTTTGCCAACTGTCTCCTCCGCCTTCAATAGTTGTGGGACGCACTGCAGGCAGCATGGTTCCAGATACCCGTGGAGACATATCAGCACCCGACTGAGTCACTGCGAGCTCGTATAGCTGCTGTCCGTGCTGCGAAGGGTGGTTACTCTGGATACTAGCAGGTGGTCATAATAATGTGTTTCGACTGTATAATAGTATGCATTTTGATCGTATATTTGTAATTCAGTTAATATTAAGTGGCTGTATGGCATAATGGCAGTGATAAGACTATTGTAATTAACTGTTGCATAAAAATTGCTATGTAAAAATAAAGTAAGTGTTAGTTGGAGGGCCAGACAGATATATTTTATAAAGAATATCGCCTTTTTTTACGTATCCATATCGTAAATTGTAAATAAATTAGGAAATTTAATTTATTTCTCGATGTCTCCATTTCTTACGTACCTAGATACGTCCTAGGCAGTGTGTTACGATATTAATGATTTTTCGTAGCCATGAGCCCATTAGTTGTGTACATCTTGCAAATTTTAGCTAGCCCTTGATTATGCTAAAGCTCACTCATTTGTAAAATAGCAGGGAATGAATTTAGCCAATTCTTTCCATATTCATTTTCCAAAGTTTTATCACTAGAAGCTTATTCGAAATTTGGTTATAATAATTTCTACTTCAGTGTGATAGAGCAGCCAATTATGCAGTGAAACGTCAGAGTTTACCTTAAGTCACACTTGCTGGGGCTGGGGAAGAATAACATTTCAAGAAAAGGCTCCAGTGGCTACGCCTACACAGCAGTTTACAGCTGTTTAATTAAATCAGAGCTGAATTAAAGTAACTATTTTTGAACTGCTGATAGCATTGATAGAACGAAATAATTATTAAAATGTTGTACCATGCATTGGGTATGAAGTACAGGTATATAATATAGGTGTCCTGTTTTTNAACGAAATAATTATTAAAATGTTGTACCATGCATTGGGTATGAAGTACAGGTATATAATATAGGTGTCCTGTTTTTTATAGGTACTTCAGGTGAGGATGTATACAGTAAATTACCAAAGAGAAGCCTACTCGTGTGTATGTTGTGGANAACGAAATAATTATTAAAATGTTGTACCATGCATTGGGTATGAAGTACAGGTATATAATATAGGTGTCCTGTTTTTATAGGTACTTCAGGTGAGGATGTATACAGTAAATTACCAAAGAGAAGCCTACTCGTGTGTATGTTGTGGATTTGCAACTTCACATAATACATTTCTTGTCAATTATACCGTTAAACCAGCTGATGTATATTTATTGAGAATACCTCTCCAGGTATTCAGGTATGCAGGTACTCTGTCTCATAAACAGGTTACTGTTACTTAAAATTTACTTGGCACCGTGATGTAGAATTTACCAGTTCACTAGGTTATTTCGAAGAAAAAATCCATGGCATCCGAAATACTAAATAGACATGCTACCGCTTGACAAAACCTACTTTGGTGGACAGGAAGAGATTTCATATCACGAGATATTGGTACATGACTTGTATAAATGTGATTTACAAATTGATCGTTTTATGATGCAGACTAGTGGTCAGGTAGCTTACGGAAATGTTATAGAGTTCGTGTAGCCCTACGATAGTATTTTTTTTTTTATAGAGTTGATACCGTGTGAGCAAGGGCACCCGTCTATCACAAGGTAAAGGGGAGGAGAGACCTAGAGTATTAATAATGTAGCAATCAAATAATTATACTTTGTTTCAGTGTTCATGCCTACATATTAAATCTAACATTCTTAGAGAATTAAATATTTTAAGGGAGCCACTTACGTAATCCACCAAACGATGTGTAAAAATCTAGGTAATGTAAGTTTTATAAAAAAAAAATATTCAGGAGTGGTGTCTTATTATCTGTTAAATAATGGCATTGAATAAAGATTTCCACTACCAGTTGTAGGTATGCAAATTTCGGTGAAATTGATAAGGGCTTGCGGCACATTTCTTTGTTACACCATGTTTTACACGGTCACCGCTGGAAGTTTGCGCATCAGTTCATTGCTTTGTGCGTAGAGGCCAATAGGAGCTATGTGCCCGCGCCTGTCTCCTCTGGAACATATCAGGATGCTACACCCTAGTTACCAAGTTTAAAGTCATGTTCACATTACCGAGCATTTTCCATAACAAAAGTGTCAAGATCCGAACACCGCATTTGTTCGGTAGTGTGTNGTCATGTTCACATTACCGAGCATTTTCCATAACAAAAGTGTCAAGATCCGAACACCGCATTTGTTCGGTAGTGTGTATGTGTGTGGTACCCCGAAACACCGAGCGTAACAAAATCCGCCCGGTGTTCGGTTCGCAGGACATTCCGTCCAGAGGCGGTGTCACGACGAAACATCAAAGAATTTCTCTCGTCGAGGATCGGCCCGGGAGCTGCAATCGTGGACATCAGTAACGACGCTTCGAGCGGTAACAACACAAGGCAATCTCTTGTTCCAGCATGTTAGNGTCATGTTCACATTACCGAGCATTTTCCATAACAAAAGTGTCAAGATCCGAACACCGCATTTGTTCGGTAGTGTGTGTGTGTGGTACCCCGAAACACCGAGCGTAACAAAATCCGCCCGGTGTTCGGTTCGCAGGACATTCCGTCCAGAGGCGGTGTCACGACGAAACATCAAAGAATTTCTCTCGTCGAGGATCGGCCCGGGGGCTGCAATCGTGGACATCAGTAACGACGCTTCGAGCGGTAACAACACAAGGCAATCTCTTGTTCCAGCATGTTAGTTGTATTCGGAATTCTGAAGAAAGAAGATAGTACCGCGTTGTCTTTTAGTTAATAATTGTCCTTCATGGATTGGTCTGAAGACGAAACACTGTGACTTATAGAATCACGGAAAGTATAAGCCAATATTGTGAGACTTAAAACATCGACTTCATTTTCCGTAAGATAAAGCGCAACTACGCGTGTATCGAGTTGTTCACTTAAAAATAAAGAAGCCCCGAGGAGTGTTCCCTCAGCTCAAAAAACTGGGTTTGCCACAACCATCTCCTCCTTCGCCAGCTGTTTCCGCTAACTCAAGTCCATGCCCAAATCACTGCTCCACAATCTCGTCTGACTACACTCGGAGCAAAAATGGGGAGTACTGTTCACGCCATGGTTCGCAAGTAAAGTTTACACGTGCTTGTTACGGCTCCGAACTCGGCTCTGGTTGAGAAATAGGTTGCTACACAAAGGGCCGAACACCAAACCAAACAGTCTTATGTTCGGTTTGGAACCAACCGAACAGTCCTACGTTCGGTTCGGTGTTGCATTGCGGGAAAATGTTTGGTACTGTGTACATAGTGTAAAACCTGATACAAAATACTTCACAAGCTGCTTGCTGTTAATCTTACCACCAGTACCCCCCTTTTCTGGGTTGGTGTGGAAGTGGGCTAGACTATTACGGACGTTGCCTCAACATCACTTGCATCGCGGTTGCCACCCCGGTGGAGTGTTAGCGATGGTCGGGGAAGGGGTTGTTGAGCGAGGATGTCGCCGTCNCGGAATTATAACAAATGGGCAAACTATGTTTGTTCTCTGATGCGAGTTTATATATTGTTCGCAAGCTCTGTTTGTCTTCGCGGTGATGTATCTGACTTAATACGAGATTTAATTCATAAATTTTTTTTTGCAATAACTGCTGTTTAAAAATGGTTATAATTTATTTATGATTCTTGTATAAAGCTTCGCTTCTGCATTGTAGACATGTATCTATATTTTATGCAACATGTAAGTTGGGTTTTGATCGCACCAAAATGAAATTCATAAGGGAAGCAAAACTGCCTCCACACTTTGAGGAGTATGGTCGAGCAGCACTTGCTTACGGCTCCGCCTTCTGGCGTCGCAGTGTGTTGAAAATACTCGTATTTCTGCTAAACTATTACACGTGCGTCCAGTGTGCTGATATACGAAAATAACACACATCAAGTGCTTTCAAGACGTCACGCACATTAGAAACACCATTTTAGAGAACTCTAAAATGGCTAAAAACTGCTTTTTCTAAGTGATTTATCTCAAAATATACGTGTCACATACACACAACTTCTCTAGGCCCTGCATTGAACCTTCCTACAGACTTGCCCCCAATAAAATAATAGCCTCACCGCTGAAAGTCTCATAGGTACACGCAGTACGACGAGAACACTACACGCCAGTTGAGAGCCTTAGCGGCGATGGCAGTCTTGAAGCGCGTGGCNAAAAAAAAAAAAAAAAAACCTCTAGGTAGGTGGGAGCATTTAATAAATCTCTCCCCGTAAAACATAAAACTGGCCCATATATAGCTACAATGTTTCGATGCCTCCCCTCCCCCCTCTTCTGTTGATTTTACTTGGAAACAACATAACAGTTTACAATTTTCTTGAATAAAAAACAAATGTGTGTGCAGTTATTGAAATAAGATATACTGTACACTTTGTTACATACAACAGAACATTTTAATTGTACACGGCCAATCCGGCACTCCATTGGCTGAGAGCTGGCCAATAATGGAAATTTGGTGTGGTTTTGACCAATAGGATGAGGGTACGGGAGAAAAGAAACCTATACAACATTGTTCCTGCAGTTGTCTTAAACGCCAGTCAAAGAAAGCATACTACAAAGTTTTCAGAGTGGTGCTTAAATGCGTGCCTCCTAAGTCGATTACGTAATTTTCGCCACAACCACGAAGTGTAGTGGTCACCTGTCTGTCAGAATAACTCCGCTACGTCCAGCTAGCGATGCTCATGTAATTGGGCTCCTGATATGCGAAAAAAAAGTAGTACAATTGCACCACTGGTAACTCACCACTTGAATCAAACTGGTCCCGATCTGCTTATATTTTAAAACAATTGCCGAGTACTTGAGAATTTATGCGAAACACGAGACGTACCTGTACGTCATAACGTCGCATTAAATATAATGTTAAAAAAAAATAGAGACCCAATTTCAACACGCACTAGCGGGTGAGATGGTGTAATAAAATAGTCTTTGACAGTATCACAGGTAACTTGGACGCATAGGGAAGTCTTAAGTGTGAATTTTTACATGCATCGGAGTAATGTGAAATTTGCTTTAATGTGACACTAATAAAGTTTTCGGAAAATTTACTTCAAGATTGTTTGAAGAGGTTAAAATTATTTCCTATGTGTTAAGCATTGTTATCCGTTTTCGTTAGGATATGAGATAGTTTGAAAATATCATGACAACTAAAAGAAATTACTTGTTCAAAAAGAAAGACAAGAGATACAAGAATTTTAATTCCATGCATTTTTCATACAAATCTTACAGTGGTATAAAATTAATACGCCAGATTACACAGCTCAAAATAATTGTTATTACAATGTCATAAATAAATAATGATTCTTGCAAATTTATTAAATGTCATAAATTAAATATATAAAATATGNTACTTTAAGATTGTTTGAAGAGGTTAAAATTATTTCCTATGTGTTAAGCATTGTTATCCGTTTTCGTTAGGATATGAGATAGTTTGAAAATATAATGACAACTAAAAGAAATTACTTGTTCAAAAAGAAAGACAAGAGATACAAGAATTTTAATTCCATGCATTTTTCGTACAAATCTTACAGTGGTATAAAATTAATACGCCAGATTACACAGCTCAAAATAATTGTTATTACAATGTCATAAATAAATAATGATTCTTGCAAATTTATTAAATGTCATAAATTAAATATATAAAATATGTTATTTCTAACTTTTTGAGATTATATTTTGAGTCAAAATAGTTAAAAGTTAAACCCTTGTCGCAGGCGAACGAAGAGTCTGATTTCAAAGAATTTGCTACATAGCATTCCTGCTACTTCAACACTTTAACTAAACAAAATTTATTGACAAAAAATTATTTTGCATTTTGCACGAATTAAGATGTTGATTTAAAGTTCTCATATTTGGACTAAAAATATTGTAAACGTTATTGTTTAAATTATTTTTTATCGAGTTATCAATACCACATCACGAACCTATTAAATATCTTCAAAACCTAGAAAAAAATGTGGCTCTTGTTTCAGATGAAAACACTTTTCATTCCAAAATTTNCCTATTAAATATCTTCAAAACCTAGAAAAAAATGTGGCTCTTGTTTCAGATGAAAACACTTTTCATTCCAAAATTTGTTTTTATGGAGTATTTCTGGTGTAATGAGCGGTGAAAAGTAAGTTTGTTCAGGTGCGTAAACTTCACACATGAACTACATACCCTATTCATGTGCGTGTGGGGTTAATAAAAAAAATTCGTAAGTGTGATAAAGGTTGTGTTTTTATGATATATTTGGCAAACAGTGATATTGGTCACGAATTATCTTACCTGCATTTTCCTGTATTGTAAAATGGGCAGTACACAATGTGTCTGCAACTTTGTTTTCGCTTCCTTTATAGTGTCCTAACATTGTATAATTGGCTATTCATAGTATTTAAATAAAATAATTTCGTGCAGTGGCGTAGATAGGGATGCCTCANGGGTCCGCTGTCCAAAATTTGGAATGGACGCAGTATGAAATTGCACTGTCCCAATAAATTGAAAGACTCTAAGATTATTTCTTATAGCAAAATATAATACTCTTAATTATATACTTGAATGCAAATCACCACATGGTTTTAGTATTTTGTCATGGCAATTATTTCATATCTTTGTGAACAAAAATTACCTTACTCCATTTTTAATGCATAGTTGCGAATATCACAAATTTGTCAATACTACATATTCTTGAATTCAAGACATCGATAATACAAATCTTACTGTTTGTTTTTTTTAACTTACCTGGCGTAGGGGCTACCCTAATCAAGAGGAGTGTGTCTCGTCTCAGCTACAGTAAGTAACAAAGGATATGTTGGTGTAAGGACAGGGAGGCTCCCGCCCAAGGTTAGGAAGGAAATAAACAGGTAAATGCATCACCCTGGCCCTTATTAAATAAAGACTNGGGGGGGGGGGGTATGCCCCGAAGTAACCCGTATGTAGCTACACCACTGATTATGCGCATGGTATAGGAATATGGAGAAAGAGAGGCAAGTTTCCATTCATTCAATTGTCAAATGCAAGGGACTACGTGTCTGTAGCATTTACTCTCCAAACAAAAACTCATTTAGGTCTACTGTATTAACCACTTTGTGATGCCGCCAGTCATAATGTCATTTATAAACTAACTAATCTTCTTTTGTAACAAGAGATTTGGGCTCGCCTTTAGCACATGTTTGTTATAAGAGAAGGCAGGAGGAGAGGGATAGAAAATATTTGCCAAGGATATGAAAGTTCAGTGGAATAANTCTACTGTATTAACCACTTTGTGATGCCGCCAGTCATAATGTCATTTATAAACTAACTAATCTTCTTTTGTAACAACAGATTTGGGCTCGCCTTAAACAAATGTTTGTTATAAGAGAAGGCAGGAGGAGAGGGATAGAAAATATTTGCCAAGGATACGAAAGTTCAGTGGAATAATTATCTTTTGTACAGAGTAAATTAAAAATATGTAGTTTTTTTTTGTTTGGAAGACGTTGTTTCTTTCACCTTCCCTCATCGACCTTTATGCCCAGGTTCCTTCCTGGTCTCTCGCCTAACTCGTACAAAAATTTTTTTTTCTTTTTTTTTGTTACTGTGTTTGGCAACATGAGCATGAAAATGATGTCACATATATTGTTTTTTACAGGATATCTTAACTCCTTAGTGGCTCAGAANTTGGCAACATGAGCATGAAAATGATGTCACATATATTGTTTTTTACAGGATATCTTAACTCCTTAGTGGCTCAGAATTAATTGTAAAGAGGCCGTGTCATAGCGGAGATAATCTTGTGGTCCAGCGTGTGTGCGTGCGTGCGAAGGGAATCGAGGGAGGAAGAAGAGAACGAGATGACCTTCAGTACAGGAAGGAGAATCAGCAATCAGCCCGCTCTTTTCTCGCACGGGCGAGAAAGCTGTCCAACTAAACTCCTCGTTTCTCTAGCCGCATATTCTAAAATTCATCGGTGCATCCACCGATATAGACCTGGCGTTCGAAAACTATTGTTTCTGTTGAATCCGGCTAAACCGATTGATCTACCGGTTCTACCGGCCTGAAAATTCTGTGGATATGGTTGATATGCACCAAAACATCAACCGGTGAATTTTCGAACGCTTCGTCTGAAAAATAAAAGTTAACATGCCCTCTTTTCGTAATTTTCAAGCATTCCAAAATATACAAAGATAATTCGAACGTCTTGTTTTACAAATGGGCCATGAAAACTTTAGAATTTGTGTGTAATGGCATTTGTTGCGTCTGGAAGCAGACGAAAACCCCGCCGAAAATCAACCTGATGTTCGAAAAATGCCTCAACCTGTGTAATCGGTATTTTAACCACTGGTGAATCCATCGATGAATTTCCGAATTCGCGGTGGACTAGTTATTTTCGTGTTNTGTAATCGGTATTTTAACCACTGGTGAATCCATCGATGAATTTCCGAATTCGCGGTGGACTAGTTATTTTCGTGTTTTATAAGTTAATTATTCATATTATATACTCATTACGTCATAGTTAAACTTTGTAAAATTTAAATACTGTAAAATTAAATGCCCTATTATTTTGGTGGGGATACGGAGCAAACTGTAGCAAGCAAGATTTTTTTTTGTTTACATGGGTGTAGATGGTATGAACAATTCAATGAAAATATTATTTATAAGCCGTATGACATTATTTGTGATAATACTTTCNTGGGTGTAGATGGTATGAACAATTCAATGAAAATATTATTTATAAGCCGTATGACATTATTTGTGATAATACTTTCCTTCTCAATATTCGTTGAAAGTTAAATCAAGTCGGCCGACTAAAGTATCAGTCTATTCTAAGGCTGTGCCCGAGATGCATACTTGTGCGTACCTGTCCCCGAAAGTGGCTGTCCGAATTGCACTTGAAGTATGCAAGTAAACGAATACGTATACTTCTTGCATACTTGCGGTGTATGTGCCGTTATTTTGAGAAGCAATTTGTAGGTTACAATTGATTTTTGACATTATTATTCTTTTAAAATAATAATAGAGCAAATTTAATACTGTGTAGGCATAGAATTTTGGATTGAGTTAATAATTATCGCAAGGTTCATCTTAAAAAAGGGCCAAACACAATAAATTCGTTTCAGGACTATGTTCATAACCTACAAAAGTTAACGTATAACAAGCAAACAAAAATTGCAAACTGACGTACAATCAGCACGACAATAATTTTACGGGAATCACATAAAAATTATTTAATCCTTGATTTACCCTTACATCTTTCGGCTGTTATAAAGTTCTTCGTCTGAATACACGTTCTTTAAACGTGATTAGCTGGCTAATAGCGGTTGCTGAAGCCAGCAAGACTGTCCGAATTCATCAAGTTTTGTGACAAGGGTAAGTGAAGTATGCAAGGATGCAAGTACACTAGTGTATACCTGGGTTTGGACACAGCCTTAGTTACGCATACTTCTTTCTATTTACTAAACGTATTGTTATGAAATGATCGGGCCTTAGCTGAACGGCCTGCCTGATCACACCTTCAAACATTGAATCAGGGCAAGAGCGTGATTGCAATAACGCCTTGCGAAAGACAGTTGCAGAAATCCCCTCCATCGGCCAGTAAATGGGCCGAAAAAATTAAACAACGTGCCCGATATAGGCCAACGTAACACTGGGAGCGGCGACTATTGTCATCGGGGCAGTGGACCAATAAGATATGAAGATGGGTGTGTCCGGCCGTCGTTAGCCGTCTCCTAGAATCAGCCTCCGGCAACATGAACAAGGTGGGGATTTTCCAATTAGATTGTAATAGTAGTGGCGTGCGGTAATAAAACTTATTATAATTAATTAGCATCTTGGTATTCCATTCAAGCTCCCCCGATCAATAGTCACGTAAATATTGTATAATGCTTATGTTCAATAAACTCCATCTTAAACTGTTGTGCTCTACCTAATCATGTCTCATTATTTAGCTACGCCCATAGCCTCTTTCAGGTATGAATTGACTTAAAAGCTAATTCGTAACAGTATGTTATCTCGTTTTAGTATTGGCAATCATTAATTACCTCTATCACACTTATAAAATACAAGGCAGTCCAAAGTAAGATTAGTATTTTTTTTTTGCAGCAGAAATTGTTACATTTTTTATATATTTAAAGTCAAATATCTCATACACAATAAGTATAACATGCGCTACGAAAATGTTCCTCTGTAGCTTCGTGCAAACATCCACACTGTGAAAAAAAAAACATAATCTGACAATATGGCACTTAAAATGCCTCTTAAGATGACTGATTATTGAAAACATGTCAACCTCCGAATAATTAAACAATTTGTGTTACAAATTTTGCAAAACTACTGTCATTAAATTAATTTAAACTAAATAATGAAACTACTTAACTTTATAACTATTAAAATTTACATAAACTCTTTATAACTATTTATAACAGTACAGGGATTATGGGGACTTTGGCACATCGGGACCTGGGACCGGAGCGTCAGAGCTGTTCGTGCTCTGTCATTCCGGTCGGCTGGCGGCCTTAAATGGATCTAGGTGACTTTGACCTTGACCCTTGTGACCTTTGACTTTTACCCCGTTAACCTTTGACTTCAAATAAAAAAATCTAAAAAAAATTATAACAAACTTTATTTAAAAATTATTTAATAATTATTTTAAAAAATTATAAAAAAATTATTAATAAAAATTTATTAAAACTTTTTATAAAAATGTATTACAAAGAAATTTATTTAAAAAAACTAACATTTCCGAGGTCCTATCAGCCCCACCACCTCTCACCTATGTCATTCTATCATGTGCGGTCATCTTTATTTTTTCTTTATTTGTTTATAATTTGCTGGAAGACGCCATCTTAGTTTTTCATTTGTTTATACATTGCTGGAGGATGCCACCTTGGTTTTCATAGGTTTTCAACACCTAGGTGGCGCTAGTGTATTAATTTACCCACAAGGCGAGTTGTCGATTTAGCGACCAGCTGACAGCCATATTTGTTTGTTTTTAAAGTATAGATTATGCTGTGTCCGCCCTCCGTGTTGGATTCTATTTTCAACACATATGTGATGCTAATGTCATGATTCAGCAACCAGACGAGCTGTCGATACTTATATTTATAGGCATAGGCAAATATGTAATTTTTCATTCCGATTAAAAAAAAAATGTAATCAATAGTATACCTGCATGCATGACGCGGGACTTTGACTACATGCATAATTTATAAAATATATATTTTTTATTAAAAACTTTATGGCCAATAATAATAAAGTAATTTTTCATTTAATGATAATAAAAGTACCATTGAAATTGAGTTTTTATTCTGTTTCCCCTCATCCCACCACTTTAGTCCGACCAATTATTCACCCTAGCTTAATCCCTTACCACTACAGCTTGTTTTCAGCATTGTCCGCCAGTGTGCTGGGGTGGGGAAAATATATAATGGGAACAATGTCGACCCTCGGCACAGCTGTTTTGGGTACCAGGGCTTGCCGCGGGGACTTGGCAAATCTTAAAAACAGTTGCGAGCTTAGATCATGTTAACAATTTTATGGTGGCCGAAGGGGGAGGGGGTTAGCTTCTCTTAACCCGCCGCAATCAAATGAAACACAATTGGTTGTAAAAGAGCCCCCCCCCCCCCNACAGTTTCTCGTCTGATGCGAGGTGATGGATCGCTCTCTCACCTCTCGTCTTTTAGCATTCTGACTGGTAAGTATAGATATTTAATTAAATCAGGTCGCAGGATATTATCAAGCGTGAACGTCATACGCACATATTTTCCCGCAAAATTTCGAATCTGTTCAATTTGGAGTATCGGTTTGGGCCAGCAAGTCTTGAGGAATATGTAACCTCATAAAATACGGTACTAGAACTTTGTTTCTTTAAATTTATATATTTACCACGGATCTAATTTGCAAAGGCGGTAACTCAGTACCCGTGACGCTATTTTAACACTTCGTTTACATTCACCAAATGTGTTCGAAGACACGAAAAGTATGAATGTTCGAATGATGCAGATCGAGTGACATAAAATGTAAAATGTGGCATGGCATTTGCTAGGCGCGAAACTTGCAGAGGGCATGCAGAAACCTGCGTACCTGTAGGACCTTTACCTGCCAAAATCCGTCTTGCACAGTCTCCTTCACAGCATCGTACGAGTATACTTCCAACAAAACCAAGGGTTCAGGATGAGCATCAACCATCGTACCAGCAACCATCATGCCCAAGAATCGTGGCAGGGTCTGGGTTGGTTAATGACAATGGTTTCGTGGAGGCCCAAACTGCATTCCAACACAGTCTCAATACCTATGTCTCCACAGCGAGAGCGGGTATTCGANAGTCTCAATACCTATGTCTCCACAGCGAGAGCGGGTATTCGAAGGATATTTGAACATGTTTTGCTCGAATGAGGGAAAACATCGTTGTTGCCTCTCCACATAAACACGACCAATAAATTGTAATGTATGGCTCGAACGCGACTCTGCAAAACTGACCCCATTCAACGAAAGGAAGGTATTCGAATCGAAAGGCAAGAAAACGAAAACACTGTAAAACCTCATACTGGAAATATACGCCACGAGAAAGAAGCATACAAAGACGGTGTTTAGGGGTAAATATTAACGATAAAATCTATCACCGAGTGCGACATCCCCTTTAAACAACATGCTTGCCCCCCACCTCAGCAAAACATTTGTTTAAAATTTATTTTGGCAAAAATCATGTGCCGTGTACGGTTGCATTATGCAGCTTTCTATAACGTAATCATGGCTCGAAAAACTCAAAAATTGAGTTAAAACCACTTCGCTACCTCNTGCATTATGCAGCTTTCTATAACGTAATCATGGCTCGAAAAACCCAAAAATTGAGTTAAAACCACTTCGCTACCTCCGCTGTATTAGATATGCACAGTGAAGGATCTCATTCATTCCCCCTCACCAAGGCATACACACTCATCATTAAAAAANCGCTGTATTAGATATGCACAGTGAAGGATCTCATTCATTCCCCCTCACCAAGGCATACACACTCATCATTAAAAAACATTTCCTCCCAACTTTAAAATTAGTAAGTTACGAAATTTAGGCAGCGGGAAAAAATATTAATATAGTTACTCCACGTGCAGCGATATTTCTAGCGCCCAGTGTCCGGATATAGAACTCTATACACACGCAAATAATGTACGTGTAGTAAGTTTTGCGGGGGAAAAAATGATATACCGTGAGAAGACGCCAGCGTAAAGGTACACCCACCACAAATACAAAATCATAAAAAAACTACCTCCGGCAAACAAACTTACCGTATTTTCATACATTCGCGTGCTCTCGCTCCATTATAAGACACATCTGGTCCGCGGTAAAACACCCCCGCCCTCCTCTCCTCCTTCCAAGTTTCCACCCTAAATGCCATGTGACTTTAGCCGAATGAAAAGGGACATGCGCACATGTGTATGTACTCGTATATGTGCGGCCTCTAATGCAGCAGGTGTCGATGGTATTCACTCTTTATAAATTACGCTAACTAAAACACAGTTTCATTCCCGATATGCTAGTCCACCATGCAGATTTATACCACAATACGAATTTCATTAAAGACACGCGCATACAGCTCTCATTCACCACCCTTCAACCTCATCGAGACACATAAGGAAAGACTTCACAAGTGCAAAAAAAAATTAGAGCCTATTGCAGCCAGTGCATAACTGAGGCCATGAGATTTTAAAGTTATGATAATTCGTTTATAATGCTAGAAAATTAATTTGATGTACAGCTTTTTTTGTAAATAAATGCTGTTTCGAACACCACATTTTTTTNTTTATAATGCTAGAAAATTAATTTGATGTACAGCTTTTTTTGTAAATAAATGCTGTTTCGAACACCACATTTTTTTAATATAAAAACCAAATGTGACATTTTTTATTAATTCCGGTGAAACCAAAGATGCTTTGTCATGCAGTGAAACCAAGAAATAATGAAAGAAGATGGTACATTATCCACTTGCNCCGGTGAAACCAAAGATGCTTTGTCATGCAGTGAAACCAAGAAATAATGAAAGAAGATGGTACATTATCCACTTGCTCATACGTCAAACACACACACCGACAGAACCCGAAATATCCCAATTTTTAGGCGAAACTGATAGACTCATTAAAAAAACTATTAAGACAAAAAGCGTACTTAATAAAGTGGATGCTAGTCCAATCAAAGAAGTAAACGAGAGACACGTGCAGTCGTAATCTGAGCTCGCGCATACGTCCAGCCGCGCTGCACCAGGTGTTGAATTAAAATTTGCCCTAGCGCACTGACCGCTGATAAGCCTGACGGTGGCCGCGGGGGGGCTTGTTGCTCCAGCAGCTTGTTTTATTTCTCACACAAGTCAATTTTAATTCATAGGATAATAAACACAGATGATATCTGCACACACAAGTCAACACCAGGGGAGATCCATGTTCAGGGGGACCCGGGTTCGATTCTCAACGCGTTCGGCCGAATTTCTTTTGAAAAAAATCACTCCAGATGAATGCAGGGAAGGTGTCTTGGTCGAGTCTTGCTTGTTCCCGTTTGCCCTAGAAACTCACTCCGTCACAAAAGGATGTAAATTTTACTATTTTTTTTATTTTATCTTGCATACCACCTAGAAAATGTAAGCTCGCACTACTATTTTACGATAATGGAGTAGCAGACAGGAATAAAAATATTTACATATGCTCATTATAAGAGGATCGGTGGGGGGGGGGGGTGCACATTTTTCTCTCGCATCGAATCCATGACATCGGGATTTCAGAATCACAGAGTACGCGTCATATCAGAGCTAAATACAGATTCTAAAATATTCCCCAGATAATTATTAATATGCTGAGATACATACGCACGTTGGCAATGTTTCAGCCCAGGCATGCCAGTGTATCACATAGACATACGAACGATAAATTTTCGAAAGGTCAGAAGCGAGAGCTAAATCGCCCATTATAGGTGTTCATTTTTGCGACAATCTTCGTGCACATCTATCATGCCCAGAAAGAGTTCTGATGCTTGCTGACATATTTGCGCTCTATCAGCCCCTCGTGATGCCACGAAGATACAAAATCTCGTATTATTCAAGAACATAAGAAATATATTCACAAACATATTAAAAATAGTTATGTTTACGCACATAAGGTTTATTACCCATGCAAAAATAAAAAAGTATCAGCCTGCAGGAGTGATTACTCAGGTCAGAAGACCTACGGCAATCTGCGAAATTATGAAGATTAGGACACATCAATTCAGGCTCCCCATCGAAAACAGCACCCCAGGCCCATTTCGCAACGATCACCTCTTCCACGATGTCGCATAATAGAGGGACCACAGCTGTTAGAGCTCTCGTTTCCCATCACGAGCACGCACACAGCAGCCTTTCTTTTGTACACACGTTTTCACTAAGGAGGTCCACCTCAACACCAGCCCATTCTCCACTCGGCCTCTTCGCCCCACACGACGAGTCAGGATCGATTCCCAGCAGGGGCGCTCCCAGATTTTTGCCTTTTCATTCCTCAAAAACATTCCACATTCCTTAGAACATTCCTCATTCCTAAAAATATTCCTTCCTCAGTTCGTTTATTTGTCTAACAAAAGTCAGCCGACTTAAACAGCCCGAGAGAGGCATAATACTTCAGATTGAACCATATTCCAGCTAATGCACTTTCTCACACAATTTTTACTTAAAATAGACCCTTGCATTTGATTTTATGTACCTCTGAAATCATTAGTTGTTCATAAAAGCAGTAGGATAAGAGTTAATGAATTAAAAAGAACCCAAATAAGAGCATTTAAATTTATTATCTTACTTTTTTCATACATTAAATCTTTGCAGTTCTCTGATGTTTGCAGATGATAGATATTACACAATGGTTTCATTTGATGTAGCCCCTTTCCTTAAGTTCACCGATGATTGAAGATATATCCTTATTGTGCAAGCCAATCAAATGTCTGAGTCTATCAACAAGTTCATTGGAGTCTTCAGGAAATATGTAGTCGGCGTTCTTGTCTTCTGCATTGTGTGTGTAGACGTCGAAAAAATCGCCACTGGTTTCACCGTCAAAACTTGTCTTTATGGCCCTTCCCTTTTTCTGCACAGGCATTACCCACTTCTTCGTCTGCACAAACATCAACGCGTATCTTTTCCTTTGAAGGAGTAGTATCGTTGGCAACATTTGTCTTCTCGGCTACTGGTGCTACATTATTTTTAGAAGTTTAAGTTCACCTGCCAGTTGAGAAAGTGTATATTTCATACGATCCTATTGTATGGCACACTGTTTGTTTCTAGTATTGACCATAGTTCCCTCGCCATCTGTGAGCATATTATGCAGCGTATTGTTAACTGGAAGAAGCGAAGTCGCCACATGCCGTTTCTCGGTGGGAGAAGGAACACTATATTTACAGGCCTTGGCATATCTATTAAAGTTATCACACCTCGTACGAACTGCCTAAGACAGTTCTTACAGCTAAAAATCACACGAGATGGGTTCTTCGGGCATCCTCTTTTCTCACTTCGCCGCGCATTGTAGTCGAACGCATATACTTTGTCGTAGTATCTGCGTTGTCGGCGATTCGATGGTGATGGCGTTGGTCCCGACTCCATTTTCATCACTGCCAATCGTAGGCGCGAATAATCTTCGGTATAAGGAGAATGTTCACTTCCAAATCAATGTTTAATACGCGGTGTCAGGAAGTCATCTGAGCTGCTGCTGACTTTCATTATAATTCTATACAATCGCAATTATTTTTACCAGTGAATTAAAAAAAAAATCATAACAGATGGCAAAAAAAAAAAAATGTTGGGCTATTCAAATTAATGCGAACATTACCAAATGCTCGCGAACTTTCGATATTTTTTTCCCGATATTATTAGTGTTTTTTTTCCTTCTCTGATAGGGCAGATATCGTCACCTATATATAATTAATAAATAATAGTAATATATAATAGGAATATACATAATTAATATTAGTTTATATATTATTATGCATATTTTATATAACAAGCATATTATATGGTAATATAAAAACATATGTCTAATGTTATATTTTAATATTAAAATATGTTAGTGCATATACGAGTGGAGTTTTTGGGGAAGGGGAGGCGGTGTGGTGGAACGAAGGTGTTCGCGAGTGTGGAGTGTAGTCTGTGAATGGAACAGATATGGACATGGCGAACTACGACTGTGTCTGTAGTGTGGGACTATTTTAGAATCGGTATTTAGCTCTAATATTATGACGCGTACTCTGTAATTTAAAAAAAATTAGGTGACTGGATTTTATTTATTTGTTTTCAATGGCCAGGTCACATCCGGCTCGTCGCATGGTGTATTATAAACACTGCAGAGTTTGTCCAGGAACGCCCCATCACTCCCTGCCATAACCTCGAACTCACAGTTCGTTGTCTCCACACTTCCAAATTATTCCACATTTATTCGCACCGATAGATGAACTAATCGGGCACCAAGACATTTCTCTAAAGGGAAGACTGTATTCAACTTTCTCAAAGGTGTTGCATAATGCTGGCAGGAGTGAAGTGCGCACTGCCAATTGAGCAGTCTATTGCGTAATATATCTCCGCACCACACCAAATTATTTTAATACTAAACTGGTTTTCATATTGTTCGGATGCACTGTTAAGAGGTGGTAGGGGGCAATGAAAGCAGACTGCTGGCCAACAACTTGATTTGGAGACCTCCGGGACCATTATAAGAGCATCAGTTGGCCCATTTGAACAACTCAGGCCTCGCCACGAACCAGGATGACAGGTCCGAAGGATAACATCGTTGATATTCTTAACTTTCTTATAATGCCCTCCAAAACTGTGTGAATCTTAGGACACCGTCACTTAGATTGTTGAAGGTTGTACCACATCACCACTTGACTTTCTTCAGTTATACTGTGTTACCATCCTGTCTGTCGATTCATAGTTGCTGCCGAGATAAGTCATATATGCCGACCAACCTTCAATATGGTTCGCTCGCATACAGTGCTGTAGCATCGTCCATGGGGCATCCGATCAGCAAGTCATCTTATAAGGTAGATCTGTCTTTCAAACAGCATCCTCGATGGTGTCCCCCTTGTTGACTCTTGTACATGCCAAGATAAATCACAACACCTTTAAAACCCCGTCTTTTTTTTTTTGCAACAAAGAACGACAGATACTGCTCTTTCATACAGTTAAACTTATCAATCTTCATGTCCGACTTAGGGTGAAGCACCATTGTCGGTATCTTTGCCTCCAAAATATTATATTTGTCACCTCTTAGAACTGTTGCTTCATACTTCAGTTCTTCGTCCTAATTGAGCTCGAATGGCATCCCATACTCTGAAAACACGCCCTTTTAAAAAGCTTGCATGTTAGCTGTAATTTCTAGTTTTGAATTGAGATGACTTCGTGCGGATTACTGAAATAATTATTAGTTACAAGGAGGCATCAGTTCCCCCGATTGGTCACTGGCAAGGAACTATGCTCTCAAACGGGTTTCCCATATTGTGTTTCTGTAGGCGACTGCATCTCGTAGTACTTGGTCCGTTTCTTGCTATGCAGTGGTCATATCCGACACGAGGTTAAAGCCAGTAGAATTTATCTCAATCATACTTTGTCGAGGGTTATAATAATGCCAATGACTGCCAACTGCAGTATTCTGCATTTTCTTTTACTTCTGGGACCTTGCATCCTGAAAAAGGCATCCCATAATTACTCTCCCAATTTCTGTATGGAGCACACCATCGCTGTGAGGAAACTCACTGTATGTAATATGATTTNTCCCATAATTACTCTCCCAATTTCTGTATGGAGCACACCATCGCTGTGAGGAAACTCACTGTATGTAATATGATTTTACTGTAGAGCCTAGACTGGATATCTAATCTCGTTTTGGTCGATTGTTTGCTTTTCCCCATTTCCAAATGTAATGCAAAGTAGGTACATCTAGATAGTCTTCCCTGATTCTCCAATCGTTCCGTGTAGACAAAAATAATTATTGGAATTTTTTATGCACTCAGTGATGCATTACTTTTTCCCTCCATGACCTCCTAGAGTACTTATGCAATANGATTATTGGAATTTTTTATGCACTCAGTGATGCATTACTTTTTCCCTCCATGACCTCCTAGAGTACTTATGCAATACTGTGATGATGCCTGGGCCTTTGTTGTGTACTTCAGTCGTTCATGAATATGTTGGTTTATCCGTTCGGTTATTATTTGACCTTCGGTTCGGTGTTATTGATCAGTAATCAGCATAGTAACTACAATCAGTGTGTGGAATGAAGCATCTACTATTCAAAGTGTGAAACTTATATTAGCCATATTCAAAAACTTCTTGACAGCCACATAGTTATTTTACTTGGATTTGCATAGTACATCTCTGTATTTGTGATAACACAGCACCAATACCATCACTTATATATTTAATATCTACTCTCCCATAATATTTGGAGACCCCAGGACCAGCACACAAATAAGTTTTTATTCCAGTTTTCTAAAGGCGAACTCACTTCGCTGTTGTAGCGAACCCCTGTACAAAGTAGTATTAAAAATAACACAGACCCAGGAAACTCTTCAAATGTTTCCTGTTGGTTGAGGCTAACCTCTTGCCACCTTTTTTGTAGAATGTTTATGTTCCACTGGTGATTAATACTTCATGCCTAAGAAATTCTCTTTCCATGTGAAGAGATTACATTTCTTAGTAACCAGCTTCAAGTTCGCTGTGGCCATCTCCTAAATCACAAAATCAAGACTAGCTAAGAGTCCTTCAGATTGTCTTTCTGTGATGACAGTATCGTCTCTGTAAATTTTACAAAAAATATATGGTGCTCAAGGTGCCCGGGTTATTTTATAACGAAGAAGGCATAACATTAAACTTCCACGTTCCCTTCCCATGTAAATAGAAGGTGCAGTCATCTTCGGATCCTCTAAGGCTACCTCGCATTGTCATTGTTAAATACCGAAAACAGTTACACCATGCTAGCCTCTAGCCTATACGATGTCATCAGTTCTAGGAAGTGGATGAGAATCCTTATTTGCCGCACCATTAAGCTGTAGTAGCCAGAAAATNATACGATGTCATCAGTTCTAGGAAGTGGATGAGAATCCTTATTTGCCGCACCATTAAGCTGTAGTAGCCAGAAAATTAAAAAATCTAGCAGAGCAGTCTTCTGAACTATCACAATGGGAGATAGCCAGACACTGGCTAATGTTTAAATCCCTCTCTGTCAGAATTCCATTTATTGCATTATATGAACCCAGTTGCAGCCATTTTTAAGACTTTTTGGCTGNAAATCCCTCTCTGTCAGAATTCCATTTATTGCATTATATGAACCCAGTTGCAGCCATTTTTAAGACTTTTTGGCTGGTTTGGCACCTACTGTATTATTAATTCAATGTCATACAATAATGGTCCTACGCATCAGTTGGTCAATACAGATACACAGCCCGATTCTTCTTCAGTAGTTCAGCTATAGCCATCTTCTGCCACAAATTCAAGTTATATGTTATTTTCAATAGTTATTCCTGCAGAATTATCCCATTACCATGTTGCAAAAACACAGAGCATGGACAAGGGATCGGCAATGCTGTGTCCTGTTTACAGATGGTCCTAGGTTAAATCTTTACAGTTATTCATGGTATGTTAATGTGAGGTGAAAACAGGGTTGCAGGTGGAGTCCAGCAAACATTTTCGAAAAGGACAGTAATGGGAATTGTGATATCTCAGTTTGGGGTGTCATAATGTCGGGCTCATATACACCCCATAATATGTTTGATCATCTCTCTGTAACAGGTCAAAGTTTATTATCATAGAATACTTCACGATTTTCCGCATCGCCCAGAATTGGTGGAATACTACCTGAAAACAGAGAATTTTGCCCGTTTAGATTGGCCGGCGCAGTAGCTTCAGATGTATTTTGTGCAGGACACATGCTGTAAACCTCGAACTGCTCGGCAGACTNAGATTGGCCGGCGCAGTAGCTTCAGATGTATTTTGTGCAGGACACATGCTGTAAACCTCGAACTGCTCGGCAGACTTGTTCCATACTGGCAGCCCGTTGTTCTGCATATGTCGCCACACATATTGACTATTCACGACATTAGGTAAGTCGATGGTGGCATCGGTTGTCGGATGTCATTTGATATTTTATTGCAAGACGAACTATGAGTGCAGGGTGGGCATAAAATTACTATTTTTTTCGAATTAAGTCTNCATTTGATATTTTATTGCAAGACGAACTATGAGTGCAGGGTGGGCATAAAATTACTATTTTTTTCGAATTAAGTCTGTACAGTTCGCTACTCTTAAAATTGGAAAGAAGTTAGCGGAAATGCAGGTAACTTTTACAACGCTTATTTTGTGCTCATGAGTAGATAAATTTGGGCTCTGGTTCGAGAACCGAAGAGGAAATATACCTAATATGCTTGTCATTCTCAAACTAATGCAGGTATTCATCACATACTATTTACTAGCTTCGTACAGAAAATGCACCCTACAGGACACAACCCTCTCACTGTTGCTTTTTATCTTAGAGGTTTCTACTCACTTCATTAGGNAGAAAATGCACCCTACAGGACACAACCCTCTCACTGTTGCTTTTTATCTTAGAGGTTTCTACTCACTTCATTAGGGTTCGTAGCAGAGTGCCTGTAACATAAAATTTAAAGCCGTTGTATCATTACGAGAATTCACCCCCTCAAGACATTGTTCATTTAATCCATTAAGTACAGATTTTCATCAATTCTAATCGTCTCTTTCGGTGTGGCACATTTACTTGAAATATTTGGCGATGAATCATCTAGTTCGACAGGCAAAGTAACTGAGACTGTACAAAAACGAACTGTTACTACTTTAAACATGTGTACTCACAAGTGGTGTTCAGAATTGTAATTAACAGATTTACTTTGATGGAAACATTCATCTATGCCTTTACGTACTGCTATTCCATGACTTTTGGCATGTTAGTGTAATGGCCAACTATATCTTTGTGGCATGCAGATTTCCTTCGTCCAAACACGCAACGGCGTGTCTTAAACATAATCACGCATGAGAGGCCTCATCTGTGCAGCACATAGGTTTGCTGCAAAAACCTTTGCACAAACTCCCTGAAAGAGTGTAATTCGCGGGTAGCAATTCTTTGATTCTTTGGCAATGGAAAATATGTAACTGCTGCTCACACGACACTCCCTACACGATGGTATCGGTTGACACCGGTTTTACGTGCGTCATCTCGCGTGCTATACGGTTGTCTCTTGTAAACGGGTTGTACCGAGTCCTTGTCGAATGCATCTGCAAACGCAGTGCCTTCAGTTCATTCCACTTGTTCGCGTGTTCAATAGTATCCACACCCCCTCTAGCATTCAATGGGTACTTTGAGGATGTACATTCCTTGACATGAAATGTTTGTATTTGTTTCCTATCGCTCTAATAAATTTGTACGAAGTTTTGTGCTATATTCGATGTACATAGTTAATCTCAGCATGTGGAAAAATTCAATCTCAAAAGGTGGAAAGCTCGTAAAAACGACGTTATTTCTCAATGTTCAAAACACATCGGCTTGAGAATTTGTACAACCCAAGGAATTGTTATACTTTATTTTATATTTTTATATTTTAGAGTACAGTATGGTCCCTCATCTTGTTGGTCAGATCTCAGTAGTTAGAAATAGGTGTTTCAGACACAGCGTCGGTGCAGGGAGGCGGGAGGAAGAAGCTTGGTAAGGAAATTACAAACTTCATGCGTTTGCGTTCCGCTTCGGGGGCGGCCATTTTGGCAGCCAGTGCCAAAATTTGCAAAATTTATTTTAAAAAAATTATTTTTTTACCAAATTAATTTTTAAAAATTAATTTTACAAAATAACCAGTTGAAAAGTATAATTTAATATTTCAAAATATTGATTAAATATTTCAAAACATTGATTTAACTTTTGAAAAGTTTCAACTTTTCAAAAGTTCCAAAAAAATTATTTTTTCTCGCACATTCCCTGGCGGCCATGTTGGTTCATGGAGGCTCCCTAAGCCGACGCCAAGATGTCAGCCATGTTGGTTGTGGCTCCCGAAGACGACGCTGGCATTCAAGAGGGGGCCACAGTGAANTGGTAAGGAAATGACAAACTTCATGCGTTTGCATTCCGCTTCGGGGGCGGCCATCTTGGCAGCCAGTGTCATCCGGAGGCGGCCATTTTGGCAGCCAGTGCCAAAATGTGCAAAAAATTTGCAAAATTTATTTTAAAAAAATTATTTTTTTACAAAATAACCAGTTTAAAAGTATGATTTAATATTTCAAAATATTGATTAAATATTTCAAAACATTGATTTAACTTTTGAAAAGTTTCAACTTTCGGAGTCGTGACGTCATTCTCTGGCATTCAAGGGGGGCCGCAGTGAAGCAATGGGTAGAGCGCAACTCCATGCTCTTGCCTTCCCGCATCTATGGCTGCGTCTCCCAAAAGAGACGCAGCCAGGACATAGCTTCGGGACGTTATGCATTCAAGGGTGCCGCAGTGAAGTAATGGGTAGAGCACAACTTCATGCTCCCGCATTCCCAAAAGAGAGATGACGTAGATGGCAAGTTAAATGTAACGCTCTAGTATGACTAATTCAATGGGGCCACAGTAGCATAGTGGGTAGAGTGTATGTTAAACCATCACGCTCCCGCATTCTCAGGGAGTGCAGCAGCAGCTCCCANAGCATAGTGGGTAGAGTGTATGTTAAACCATCACGCTCCCGCATTCTCAGGGAGTGCAGCAGCAGCTCCCAAGAGAGACGCCAGCTATGCGCTAGAGCCTTACACGCGTGTTAACAAAAATACTATACATATATATATATATACACACGTCCTACAATCACGTGTGTGGTAACCTCCCTCCCATCCCGACCCTGGCCCCCGCCCCGCAAGAGAGAGACAAATATTATATATAAATATATACAAATATATACATATATAATTCCTACAATCACACACCCACCCTCCCCCCTCCCAGCAGCAGCAGCAGCAAACTTACACACACGTGCGATCGCGCCCACGTCACACACATCCTGGCCTAGCGACACTTACCTTATGCCGCGTTGTCCTCCCAATCATCATCGACATGGCATAACCATGTAGATGGGCCCCGGGCTTGGAACCGGGCTGCACACTATTCCTATGACACTACCAAGATATATAAAAATATATATTGGCAACATCACAAATATAGTGTACAGGCTGGTTACAACGCTGCAGCCAGGGGAAAAGCGAGTTCTTTAGACAGTGGGAAAATAATTGTATATATAAAAAATTTAGAGAAGAGCACTACAGTGTGATATCGAGACCGTGCGAGGGTGGGACNTTTAGACAGTGGGAAAATAATTGTATATATAAAAAATTTAGAGAAGAGCACTACAGTGTGATATCGAGACCGTGCGAGGGTGGGACGAAAGATTGAAGGAGTCACATGTGTGACAATTAGCAGTATGGTGGATAAAGCCATACACACATACATGACAAAAAATAACAATAATAATAATAATATGAACAATTGGAATTGATAAAAGAAGTAGTAGTAGGGGGGTGGTGGAAACCACCACACGTTAAAGTAACGTGACAAGACGACTGAAAATAACAACAAAACAGGAGCTGTACAAAACAAGCGTGCCAAGGTGGTGATGAACATCTCGGTAGGACATCTGGGGGTTGGAACCAAGAGATAGATGGAGTCACAGACGTGACAATATATATATCACTAGCGGGAATATCT
>NQII01000324.1:258398-270501 GCA_002778355.1 Clitarchus hookeri | reverse complement strand
TGATGTCCTATGAAACAAACCCACCCAGTTTCCCGGTTAGTTCGTAAATACTACGTGTGTGTGTGTGACGTTAAACACAAAACAGCACGGCTAGTACATGCACACAACACTCTAGGTAAATTACAAATAAAACCAAAAAGGTGTGTTTATATATTAATAGAGTGGGAAATATAAAAACATGCAAGTGAATTCNTAAATTACAAATAAAACCAAAAAGGTGTGTTTATATATTAATAGAGTGGGAAATATAAAAACATGCAAGTGAATTCACCGGGGTCTCGACCCTGGGTGTCCTACGTCTAGGGGATGTGTTGAACAGGGAGGGAAAACAGTGAACTGGTAGGCAACCTCCTCCTCACGAGTCGCGAACCTAGGCCCTTAACCTGCAGGAGACGCATGTGTGATATGAGTCAAGTTCACAATTAACATGCTGTAAAGTATACAGAATGCTCGGGCGGGACCGGTCCTGAAGCGGTCAGATTATCTACAATCTCGTGCAGCGGATGTTGTTCCCCGAGCAGCTCCTCCTGTGCCTGGGCCCTAGGGTATTACAGGAGAAACCTGAAGCGGTCAGCCGGTCGACTTCACCGCTAAGAGCCGTGTAGTGGGAAAACAAAAAAAAAGACAGTGGGGAGTGTTCATTACAGCTAGTACCGCCACCCAGCACGTGGCCTCTCCCGAAAAGGGGCGAACAAACAAAAAAACAAGACTGTGGGGTGTACATTACGTCTAATACCACAGCCCAGCACGTGGCCCCACCAATAAATTAATGCTCTGGAATAGAACACTCCATGTTCGTGAGGGTCGCTGTTAAAACTACGAGACACACACATGCAAGGGCGGCCGCATTGACTGTCAAGTGATATGAACAACAACACACTCGTTAGAGCGGTTACCTGATGTATGTCTACTCACCAACACACACGATGTAGAAGAACACTTACCCTGAATGGGCGTTTTGTAGCGAGTGGCAGCTGCAGATGGCTGGGAACCGTCGGGGCGCTGTGTACACGTATAGTTACCCCGTGCAGAGCACAGCAGCAGCCCCAGATGTTGGCATGGCGTTCTCAAACTGTACGACACACACACGTACTGTCCCGTAGCCCGCCAACGAGTGAACGTACGACGTTCCCGAGGCGGTATATATACGGTCCTATCACAAGGTGAAAGGCAGCAGCGGATCCCGGAGAAACTCTTCGAGCAGTTATGTCACTGGCCTTGTGAAGTCTTAGGGGAGAGACAAGCGGGGGCCTGTCGCACACAGAGTACGGCATGTACTTGCGCGTTCAATTACTAGCAAAGTGTGTATGTAATGTCTCCAGAATATACATTTCCACGACTGGCACCTTGGTGATAGGCAAGCAGTAATGTGTCTGTGTACTGCGTTTTGAGGTTACTGTAAAATAGCATGGGGTTTTAATTTTTTGTTATGACAAGACATTCTCTCTACACTCGTCAATAAGAACACATACACAAGTTTACATCGTGGCGTAATTACACCTTACAGGAAAGGTATTGTTTGAGGTTAAACACACACAAATCATGTTTCAATTGCGCTTACGCGTAAATACCACCAAAACATGTAATTGTCAGTTGTTACACACCCACACACAAATAAAGTACGAAGAAATAGGTATTACAATGCCTTTGTTCATTTGCAAACAAAACAGTCGTGATTAANAAATCATGTTTCAATTGCGCTTACGCGTAAATACCACCAAAACATGTAATTGTCAGTTGTTACACACCCACACACACAAATAAAGTACGAAGAAATAGGTATTACAATGCCTTTGTTCATTTGCAAACAAAACAGTCGTGATTAANACACACACAAATAAAGTACGAAGAAATAGGTATTACAATGCCTTTGTTCATTTGCAAACAAAACAGTCGTGATTAACCAACACTCACACACATTCAATACTTTATGCAATACACAAGGCTGGTTTTCAATTGCGTGGACAATATAAGCACAAAAAAGGTTCTATGTTAAAAAACTATTACAAATAAAACTTCTGTGGACTTTAAGAAAACAATATCCATAACTATACAAATGAAAGCGAAAGATTGCCACCCACTCATACATCAAGTACCTAGAATTATATATAAACATTCAATTACTTTTATGTCAAACACAATGCACGTTTTCCATTACGTGAACACATCAAAACAGGTACGAGACCTATAATATATAAGCAAAACTTTTGTTGTTAAAACACATTATAACCCCCATCTCCATAACTATACAATTAAAAGCACATATTGTCACACACACACAATTCTAATTGATGTACAATGCACATTATTATTGTTAAAACATTGCAAATAAAAAAACCTTTGGGCACTACACCTTTGCAAGTAGCGTATTGAAGAGCTGTATCAGAACGGTTTTCTGCTCTGCAACAGTTAAATGTCTCACGTCACGTAGTGATGATGAGTTCCCGCAACTCTGGCAGGTGGTAGCGGCTGGCTTCTTACGNCAGTTAAATGTCTCACGTCACGTAGTGATGATGAGTTCCCGCAACTCTGGCAGGTGGTAGCGGCTGGCTTCTTACGGACGACGACGTCACCGGTGATGTCAATCACCGATGCAGAACCCTTCTTCGTACCTTTGGAGGCGACAGCAGGCAGAGGCTGGGCGGTAACTTCCATCACGGCAGCAGGAACAGATGTCTCTGGCGTTGGTACATAGTCGGGAAGGTGAACACATATAGCATCATGTAGCAAAGCGTGCGTAATCACTTCGTCCGCTCCACAAGGCAAGAGGGTGTCTGTTCGCATATTGTGAACTACATATCTCCCCAGTACATTGCAGTCGATCATCTGCTGACACGACTCGTATGAAACAGGTGTGTGGGCAAACAGCCAATGTGCTNGTACATAGTCGGGAAGGTGAACACATATAGCATCATGTAGCAAAGCGTGCGTAATCACTTCGTCCGCTCCACAAGGCAAGAGGGTGTCTGTTCGCATATTGTGAACTACATATCTCCCCAGTACATTGCAGTCGATCATCTGCTGACACGACTCGTATGAAACAGGTGTGTGGGCAAACAGCCAATGTGCTATGCCGTCACACTGTTCACTATACGAGCGTACATCTGGAGTGGTGACAGCTGGATCTCCTGCAGCGGCAAGTTCATAGGTGATGGTGCCGTCCCCAGGCGTCACACTGCTGTAGGTGGTCTCCGGACAGAACGGCATGTTCATCTTGAGCACACTGAGGTCGACTGGTAGGTAAACAGTACGTTTATATAGCATCTACACAGTGTCGACACGAGCTTTGACCAATAGCAGGAGAAGGCGTGCAAGTAGATCGTACACAGCCTGGCAGCAGCATTTACACTTGCTGCGACAAGTCAGTTCACTCTCGACCGACACCATACCACCTTCACTCTTCATTATGCAGTAATATAACAGCTGTTGGTGTTGTTTAGGCGTTACTTATATACGGCCTCCCACACACACGTACATGAAGCAAGTGAAGCACTTGTTATTTCAATTGAAGACACGACATACCTTAGCGGCACATGGCAGAGTCCATTTACTACCACAGTCTATCAGCGTGGTTGTATGTATGTGTCCCATGCACTCTTCAGACCAGCAGTAGGCAGAGCCGGTATTGACATCGCGCAGGACGTAGTTCAATTTCGTGCTCCCATGGAGGCGTTCATGCCATAGTTCGGTAATATCTTCAATTTCGGCACGTGTTGCTAGTATGCGTCCATTTTCAGGCAGCTCGCTGTTTGGCCGGAGATTGAAGACGACACACTGTTCGCACTTGTAGCAGAGCAGGATGTCTCAGTGGAAGTTGTCCCAGGTGTCGTGGTATCTCCACAAATGATAGTCACCGTCACATATCTATACTTGCTCGTGTCCCAGCTCAGGTTTAAACACTACTCTTCTATAACCAATAAAGTAACTCGAGTACAAGTTCACATCTTCCGGCAGAAACGTCACACAGTCACGTACGTTAAATGTATTGCACATGACGGACGATAGTTCTCTTCTGAATGATACACAAATGTCTACTGCGACAGGTTCAAACACTTGTCCGTTCTTATATTGTAGCCAGGTACGCCTCACACGTTAATGGAGAACACATAGATGTCCAAGTAATTTTACCTCTGTCCATGCAGTTCATATGTCTGTCGCCGGTACAGCATTCTGTCCAGCGGGTAATTACACTAGCAGTGGCAGCATCGCAAAGTTCATAAGCTATTGCACGAGTAAACCAAACCTGGTGTATATACTCGGTGCCTGCTTGCGTTAACAGAGTACTGAGTGAGCACGGCAGCATAATTCCAGGCCTTAGGTGATATACAGCACATGTCGTTGCATTACACGGTACCGAGAGAAAACTATCCTCATTTATACGACACGGCCAGTGGTCTAGTCCGGTACAGCATTCTACCTGAGCAGGCTGGCCGGGAGGTTTGAAGTGAACTCTCCTGTAGCAAATCGTGACTTTACCCTCGTACGTGACTAGTGGGTCGAATGTTGCTTGCATGGTAACAGACAGACAGCCACGAACTAAGTGCAGTGACGCTGTGAGACACACTAAAATAAAAAGAAATTTCCCAGACGTTGGTGGGGTTATGTAACAATATATATATATGTGCTAGGAGAGGCTTTATGAGAATTCAACAGTGTGCATAGACCGCCCATGGTCAATGGGCTTAATGCCCGCATAACTAAATAGGACTGTGGACGTATTCAGCTTGACCATATCGGCGTCGGTGATAAGTTGTACGTACCGAGTCGGCAGCCGGATGCGGAATTCTTCGTCTAACATGCATGTGACACACTTGCCATATGCAGTTCGGTCCTCCGGAAATCGGAGGCTAAGTACAGCTTGCCTATGACCAGGTCTGACAGCGCCGTGTACTGCCCCATCCTGTTAAGCTTGGTGAGGAGTCCTTCCATTGCTATCGCTGCTGTCGTTGTAGATACCGGACGAGTACTATAGTTACCCCCATCGCAGGCAGTCCTATTTATATCGGTCCGGGCGGTGTTTTTGTAACAATAAGTTGGCCCTCGGAGTCAGTTTCCCCCTTCCAACACCTTAAGAGCAGAGCGTTCAGGTACGGGCACGTGCGTCCGAGCCTGCAAGCAGTACACACGTGGAGGATATTTTTTATATATTGTTCTCGAAACCTTCGAAACGAAGGGCAGCCAGCCTTTGAAATATTTAATCAATATTTTGAAAATTAATTTTGTAAAAAAATAATTTTTTAAAAATAAATTTTGCAAATTTTTTGCACATTTTGGCACTGGCTGCCAAAATGGCCGCCTCCGGATGACACTGGCTGCCAATATGGCCGCCCCCGAAGTGGAATGCAAACGCATGAAGTTTGTCATTTCCTTACCAAGCTTCTTCCTCCCGCCTCCCTGCACCGACGCTGTGTCTGAAACACCTATTTCTAACTACTGATCTCATCACATGTTTCGTATTTATAATAAAGTTATATTTTCAGTGAGAAACATATGTTTACTTCATGCAGGTAAGTTTTTGTTATAAAATTGTAGCTCTGCCGATAGTAATATTATTTTCCTAATTTATTTGACTAATTTTAAAACCGAATGGTTATTTTCTCTCTCCATAATGCCACAATTACATGCACACTTTTGAAAGCCAAATTTATTCTCTGTATCAACTGTGTACCCGACTGTGTCACATCGGCATTTTGGCATGGTTACATTCCTTCTTTGAAATGATTAAAATTGTTGAAATCTTTGTTTCGTATTATTTAAACCTGACATCTCTCTGGCCAGTTCGTGTCGAGTCGAGCGGTCTGGTCTTCTTTGGCGCTGTAGAGTTACGATTGCTATCCTTGTGTTTAGGGATTTTCTAACGCGTCCCGTTTGTGCTTAGATAGTGTTGTTTCTCTGGAATGAGAGAAATAAGGTCGTATCGGCTACATGTCTTGATTTTCCAGTAAAAGTGGATGCGAGTGTGTTGAGTAATTTTGTAAATGGCCCTTGGTGGGGCTATATAGCCATGTTGCTTTGTTATATGAAATAAACTTTCTTTTAGTGGCAGTGACATGTATAGTGGTTTTCATTTTTCCTTGAACCTTTTGTCAAGCAGTCGTTCTGCAGCCTGGCTTGTGTTGCGTTTCAAGATAAATGGAAAATTAATCGCTTCTTTAGAAGGGCGAAAATTTGAAAGAAGATTCGATCGCAAAGTTTGCCGCATTGCTTTGCGCGGCCTTTGTTTGCACTCGTACCGCCCGAACTTTTCAAGATATTTTCTACGTGCGGGTCTTGATATTAGTTTAACCGAAGTATCTCAATCCATTTACCAGTTTTTAGGATTGTGCGATTGTTGACCGTGTTGCCTTCTTAGGGGAGTCTAATTGAACTACGGATTTTTTACGTCGCCAGCAAAGGTGCAGGAAATGCGTTGAGGAGAATCATCGTACCAAAGTGTTCAATGCGGAGCCATTGAGTGGCGGTGTTGGTGGCTATTTCGGCGAATAAGGTAAATGGTGAGCGTAATAAACTGATAAATCGGGTACTGTCAATTTCTTTATTCACTTGAGCCTGGAATGGTATCTGGGATGGTAGAAATGTGTCTAGTTACTTTTAAGTGTACGTAAATCTTAATGTGGAATGGAGATATTTGGGCGGCTCTTAACATCAGGATCTTGAGAGACGAAGACGGCGTAACGAGGTGAGTATGGAGTAGCACTGGAATGCCAAGGCGAGGTAAACGTAAGTTCCCCTAGAAGCACGCCGACCAGCGGCATCGTCCGGCACGATTCCCACCAGCGAAAATCCGGGAGCGATGTCGCCGGGAATTAAACCGTGTTCGCCGTGGTGAGAGGCGAGCGTTTTAGACGCCGCGAAACCTTGGCCCCTAAATGTTAATGTGATTTAAAGGTACTCGCAGGGGAGCAACGAACTGCAAGCTCAAAGGAAAGGAAATTATCTACGTATGTATTAGGTTAATAGTGTGTATTTATCCTAAGCTGTATTTAAATATGTATGTGCCCACATACATTTTGGCACATCTAGTAATTGCTTAAAATATTACTGGCACCAGAGTTATAGTGGTGGTGAAGTCCTATAACATATTAATGGTTTTTTTTAATGTGTGTATTGGTTAATTACTAAATAGATCATTTTAAAGATAAATTCGTTTTGTACTTTTACCTTCGGTAAGTTGTCTTACTTGTCAAAATACGCGCTACGGGACATTGAATTATTTTGAAGAGCGAAGTATGTAGGAATTGGGAAATACAATAAACGAGGCATATTGTTAATGTATAGTAAATACACTAATGCGAGCAGAAAAGAAGCGTCAGGTTGAGCTCAGAATGGTCATAGGTTCACATCCGGTGAGGGTGAAGTGTTTTGTATGTTACTTGCTGCCTCGTCCAATTCGATTACACTTTTGAGACTCGAGATGTCTGAGTAACAATTCGTTACTGTTTCACACGCCTATCGGTGAAACCACGCAACACAATCGTGGGACTGAGAGTCAAGTTATGTATCATGTTGGCGTTGAATACTGTTTCGCCGATGCACGACTATACAGTGTTATTGTATAAGCTTCTGTTTCGTCGACGTTAAGTGGGGTAAGTGAATTGCATAATGCTATGTGGTATAATTTTCTTAATGTTGTTATTGTCCATTTAATTAACTCATTTTTGCAAACAGGATTAAAATACGTGCTCGTGGAACTTCTTTCTAAAACAAATCATACAATGAACACTTGGAATTTTGAAGATTTTTCCTGGTATCTTGCTTACAAATGTTTGAGATTTCTCCGGAAAACATTACAAAGAGGAGGTAGGTTCTGCTTCCCCCTCCCCCTCCTTTTTTCCCTTTCTATCTTCTTTGTCAGGTACCGAGATTTTGGTCAAACTTGTCTTTTAACCTAGGAAGTATATAATAGAGGCGATAAGAAAAACTCCAATAGCCGAAAATGGACGTCTTTAAATGGCCAGAGTAATTGAAATGTTGAAAATATAACTAGGAATTAAAATTGGACTGTTTCCAGCTTGGGCGAATTTCATTTTAAGCAGCCTATTAAAATAGCGGCAGTATGTTTTAGCAAATCGTATTATCTTTCGAGTTTTTGACATCTCGCGTGTTTTTAACAGCGTGTAATGATTGTCGTTGAAACAAGTTTCTCATCACACTGGACCATTTCAGCCGCCTTCAACACACAGTGTCCCAAAGGAAACTAGCATGAATCAAAATNGCAGCCTATTAAAATAGCGGCAGTATGTTTTAGCAAATCGTATTATCTTTCGAGTTTTTGACATCTCGCGTGTTTTAAACAGCGTGTAATGATTGTCGTTGAAACACGTTTCTCATCACACTGGACCATTTCAGCCGCCTTCAACACACAGTGTCCCAAAGGAAACTAGCATGAATCAAAATNAGTTTCTCATCACACTGGACCATTTCAGCCGCCTTCAACACACAGTGTCCCAAAGGAAACTAGCATGAATCAAAATCATATATCTGTTTCCGTATTCTAAATTGCCTAATGGCTACAAAATTAAGACTAGAATAAGCGTGAAAAAACTCTGTTGCTACTTCCATTATTTATCTCACATTCTTTGCTGCTCCTCGCCCCATGTGTGTTTTGTTGGTTTTTTTCGCTCTTTTTTCTTACGCCTTAAGACCATTTGCGTCGGATTCTTTTGCTTCCTTTTTTTGTTAACTGTAGTATTTAGACACATTTGTTTTGACAGTTTTGTTGTGGTTATCCTGGATTTTTTTAAGATTATCTTGTTGTGTGTGTTCTATGTCTCTAATGTAGTTCAATTTTGTAGATAACCTAGTCATTTAAGAACGTTCTATTTAAAAGCCTGAATTATAGCTTACCGTGGTTCACCTGTTGAAAAATGCAAAGTAAAGTTAGACCTGATTAATGGGGATGAATCCATCTGAAGAGCGAGTCTTGTGAAATGTGTAGAGTTAATGTTAATTTAATTCCATAATTACGTTCTAATTTATATAAAATACCTTAAAGTGTGGCGATTTCGTAATCGAGACGTTCCAAGGGCCCCTGAAACGTTAAATGTTCATTAATTTTGTTATTTAATCGCACGCTCGTCCCTGAGCGGGAAGAGTTATTTTGAATCCGTGCAGACGGGAACTAAAGTTAAGGAGAACCAGTTGTCTGTTGCCATGCACCACGCGTTGCAGCGCTGCACGAATGGCCTTGGCTCCGTGCAGTGGCCGAATATCCCCCCCCCCCCNCCAACTGCGAACTTTGCCGCCCTCCTCTGTGCCGGATGCTGCACTTGGCTCCAGGTTTCTTTCTGCACCTCGTACAATTTTACGGCGTTTAGAACTTGTATCTTTCCCTCGTCATGTACATTACAGTCTCTCTCATGCAACGTTTCTAGTTTATGACAGCTCGTGTGAGAGCGCAACAGACTTCGTATCCGTCCGCCGCCATGTGCTTTCGACCTGACTGGTAAAACATATTAGTAAATAGCGTGTGATATTTAGTGGAATGTCATGCCAAACTGCTCACACACAGATCATGAGAAAAATATTTAATTTTCGTAGCATGTTGTTCGTAACTGAGGAAAAAGATAGTTTCACTGTATATCCACTTGAAAATGTAAGTTTACAAGTTGCATTCTACTTGCCCAGTGCGCAGTGATAGTGAATTGTAATGTTTATGAAAAATTACCTGCTATAGTGTGATTCCAGATGCTAATGTTTATGTATGTTTCTATCAGATACCGTTATATAGTCCCAATACGCTAAACGCCGGGATTACTGTCGAAATTCAACATCACTTACAAACGGAAATATATTTAAAACATAAGGTTGAATTTTGTGTTTACAACTCTCATCTGATTCGTTGAAGGCACTATTACTATTTTGCAAGGTGTTCCCTCAAAAGCATTACCAAAAAAAAAAAAAAAAAAAAAANCTGTTTAATCGAACCGTAAGCGTTTTGTTTGTAATAAAATGTAAGGAAATTTTTATCTGTGCCCTTGTTTTCCATTAACACGTGTTTACACCACAGTGCAAAAACGAACAAAGTGGCAGTACTTTCTAAGAGCCAAAACAAAGTTGCACAAACATATTTTAATGTCGGGTACATTTGAAACAATTATACAACTGATACGATATTTGGTATTTACACAATACAGTACGAACTTGAAAACGGAATACCGTTAATGTATAATCATATTTCTGGTACGAGATACATTGTTAAGATTTCTCTACATATGGTTATCCCAAGTGCTTCACAGGGAGGGGTGGGGGGTAAACTTTTCTCTTCAAACATTTATACCAAATATTTTTTTTTTTCCTTAAATGCTTTAAGCAACAATGCTTCGCATATTTCTGACAATAATAAAAAACACTTGGACGTCGCAAGTGTTGACATATTGGCCACTACTACTCCGGATAGATTTCACGTCGCAAAATAAAACTCGCACCGTACTGTAAAAAAAAAAAAAAAAAAAAAAATATATATATATATATATATATTTCCTTACATGGAAGGGCAGCTGATTACATGCAAGGTAAAAATTACCTTTTAAATGTAGAGTAAATTTACATAACTAGTAAATTACTAGTCCGTAATCGTACGGTAAAGACCCTGACAGAAGTGTGGGAAAATCTCGTACAAGTACAGAATATTAACTATATTGTATAATAAAATTATATTAAAAATAAACGGGAGTACTGATATAGTTAATTTTGGTTATTACGTATAATCCTCAGACGAATAGTAACCGAAACCACAATTCTGTAATCTTAAACACTCGCCGTTGGGTGGGCTCGAACCACGGTCCCCTACCTCGGAAGACCGGTGCGCTATCCATTACAACACGGTGACAATGCAGCAGTGGTAGTGACTATTACTGTAATAAACTATCCCACGCGAAAAATAAAAAAGTATTTAAAAAATTTCTGCAAATATCTAGCTGCAATTACTATATAAGTTTTCCCTAAAATATTTCATATTAACTTGAACATTCCCGCAATTCTAACAGCAACTTGACNAAAATATTTCATATTAACTTGAACATTCCCGCAATTCTAACAGCAACTTGACAAATTGGTTATAATAATTATTTTGTGTAACAGATTGCTCAGTTACTTTTGTGTGGTACAAAACATAGTTTGTGTGGAATTTCTTCAGTGTCTTTATTAGTGCTTTGAAGTCAATACCTTTCCAAGTCTTATAATAATTCCCTTGGCATAAAAATTACGCGAGTTAAAGATAACTGCATATATTGAGATTTGAGCACGGGAACAAAAAGCTATCGGTTTTCCACAGTCTCTTACGAATTTATCATTTTTTTTACAATCTTTTTATTTTGATAATATTGTGTTTTACAGATTTTCTCTACCTTAAGATTAATTTTTATTGTTTAGTGTTATGCTTTTCTAACGAATATAAATCCTACAAGCTGTCCAACATGACGCCTCGTTTTGTTTCTTTCTCCCGTCCAACTGCTGAGACAATGCTGAGGAGATGTATACGTCCCATTCAGTCACTGTCATGTCCAGAGTGCGGTAATTCTATCGTACATGTAAAGAAGAATATGTTTCCCAAACAAGTTTGCGAATATTCCGTAACTGTCAGGTAGTTTTCCCAATTTTTTTACAGTGCGGTTATGTTAAGTTTTATTTAAAACCTCTGCATTTTATTTCGGCAAAAAAATTTTGTTGTATAAATAACAACTGCTTTGCGACCTCGTAAAATCAGGCATGTCAATCATTCGCGTATGTACTCTGTCTCAGCCTACAATATTTCTTTGCATTTATACCAAGAGAGCCCACGTGGCTGGAGCGGGATTTCTCTCACCTGCTGCTCTACCAGAATTTTTGGTTTATGTTCTCTTGCTGCAGGTAATAAAAATAATATTTCTCCGCGGACTGTCGTACGTCGGTAGACGTATCAGAATTGTCGATATTTTCAACTTCACTCTTTCACGCGTTAGCTGATACAGGTTTTGTTTATGGGACGTTGTTGATTTAGTTTGACATGTCACCACTCACTGGCTGTCATAAACGTGAATTCTTTAATTCTCTACTAGATACGTTATACTGCGATTTCCTTTCACTTTCTTGGCAATTTCTTCCCACGCTACCCCCCCCCCCC
>NQII01000324.1:232814-258390 GCA_002778355.1 Clitarchus hookeri | reverse complement strand
ATATGGCGTTTGTCCTAGGTGCCGAAGGCCAGCAGCAGAAAAGTGCCTTTGCCAATTGTTTCACGTAAAAATAAATCCTTTGTTGGCGGCAGACAAAATTTGTAGACCCGTAGTTATATTATCCAGAAGCAAAATAATATGATGTTCTAGTAAAATATTTCATTTATTCCTTTTGGCGATTGCCGTAGGCATGTTTTAGAGAGAGGGCAATGAAGCCCGACTTTGTTATTACACGAAAATTACATTAATAGGTTGACGAGTGTTTAGACACGTATGAGAAGAAATAACACGATTTTAATATTAGGTTATGCTTGGTGCAGTAATCTTTTAAACCACACGTTCTCGCAAATTGTGTGTTTGTATTGCACGTACGTGAGGTTTGGGGAGGGGGGGNTCCTGTAAGTGTGGTTTCGATGTACTCTCTGCCTCGTATAACTTGGCAAGATTTTGACAGTTTGATTAAAGTAGCACCAATGTTTACTTTTCGTTCATGTATCCTTTCGCCATCAGCTGGTGCGTCAAGTGGCGGTTGCATGTTTTACTAACACGCTGTCAGCTAATCCACTTGCCATTGTACTATAATGCTAAACAAATTTTAAGGCATTTATATACTTACACATGTCTGAAAAAATTCGTAGGTTATAAAAGTAAAATTAGAAAACTTTGCAAAAAATTTAATATTTAACTCTTTTTTAATGTATTAAAAACAGCGAATTTGGGTTAACATTTGCGAAACGGTAATTGCAGTCATAACACTTTGGACGTTACAGCTAATATAGTAAGACTGGGATTAAAAGTAATTCGGGGAACTTACTTGACAACGCACTTTCATTCGCCAACAAACTCACCAACGATTTTTGCAAAGCAGCCATTGTGCTATTACTGATACTAAATAGCTCGATTTGGAAATATATGGCTAGAATAACGTAAGAAATGCTTAAAAACTACCCACACGCACCCCACTTTCTTCATTTTATTAGTACAATGTAGTAACAACACGAAAACAAGGAAATGGGTTTGCGGAAAGAAATGAACATGGCGTGTAATGGACGTAGGCGTAACCATTACCGGCCCAATAGAAATAACTAGTCAAAATCGCTGTATACAAAAATACAGTGTGAGTATAAAATAATATTCCAACTTTGAAGGTCTATAATATTAAACCAAACAACCTACAACCTTGGTTGACCAATCAAATGATCCGTGGAACTGTGAAGGTTGTTTACCATATCTTCATAATGTTCAATGTGACCACCCCGAGCGGCCCGAACGACATCTACGCGATAATCAAACTCGTTCCACACTCTTGTCAGCATGTCCGGTGTTACGGTTTGGATGGCGTCCGTAATTCTCGTTTTGAGCTCGTCTATGTTAGGCGGCAATGATGGACGAAACACTGTCTATTATGTATCCCCATAGAAAAAAATCGCACGGGGTAAGTGATGAAGAGTCTGGTCACCAGCTGCTCCTCGACCAATCGAGCGTTGCGGCAACGTCTCGTTCAGGTATCCGCTAACATCTAGGTGCCAATGGGGTGGCGCACCATCCTGCTGGAAAATGAAGTCCCCGCCGCCTCTTCTAACTGAGGAAACAATCACTCTGTAATCATGTCCAAATAAGGGATTCCTGTAACAGTGGGCTCGTGAAAAAAGAAAGGGCCGAAAACAGTCTTTGGATACAGGTTACTGTTAAAACACGACAGAGTCGTGGTCTTATTTGTTAACGGGGCGCTCTTAGCCGCGAGGCCATACCGCACCCCGGCCTCCCAGTAGGCGGGGAAGAGGGATCACGCCCTCTCATCGCAGACATGACCAGCACTTTCTGAATTGACCAAACCCGTTTGCCCCGACCTGTACACAGGCCGCACCAGGCAGAGCCCCGATCTGATATTGCAGATCGCACAGAGCATGTCCTACCACAAGGCCTGAGATTCTAGCACTCAGATTACCAAGCGTGTGGTATAGCCGGAGCACTACCCACGCCCCTGACGTGATCTCGGGCACGCCCCCGGAACACTCCTGTTCAACGTCCGGCTCTTTTAGCAAGAGGGGGAATCTCTCCGAGCCTTCTCCAGCATGCGGAGTCAACCACTGCCAGCACGAGTCCAACCTCGTCTGATCCNAACCTTGTCTGATCCAAAATTCCAGGGAGTACCCCTGGATGGGCCAAGCGGATCACCCCGTGCTCCCTCTTAATTTCCATGGCACGTATGGGTTTTCCTGTGTCCGACTGCGTCGCCTAACCTCCATGCGGGAGTGTGCGGAGTCCCTCAGAACAGGTGGGTACCGCCATGACCGTCCGGTTTTACTCCCTTTGCTGTCTTCACCAGGAGCCGAGCTCACACGAAGCCGCACACCAGGCCGACTCGCAACATCAGACACGCGTCCTTTACCATCCTAGAATTTCTTCACAGGGAAATTCCTGTTTTGGGCCCCAGTGGCCTGAGTGCCAAGAGGTCCAACACCCCACCAAGTGGTCGGGCCTTGGTACTATCTATCGGCCCAAGCCATCACGGCAGATACCCCTGAACAGCCGCTAGAAAACTGTTTCCCATAGGGCACGGGCGGCAGAGCCCAGTCTGTTTAATCAGGGGTGGCACGAGAAGCCCTGGGTTGCCATGGATGTTGAGAGGCTATAAGAGACGCATCACCCATCCTTTCCGGAAACCGGTAAGTAAGTTCGTCTCGGCTACCATAGCCTAGTACTGCCACGCCACCTCAAATGACCAACCTACACTCCCCCCACCGGGGTGACAGTACGATCCTCCCCCCAGTCTTTGGATACAGCGCAAAACACGTTCATTTTGGGGGAAGCGTGCTCATGTTCGGTGGTTTCATGTGGAGGCTCCTGACCCCATATCCGCACATTGTGCCGGTTCACCTTACCATTAGTATGGAATGTCGCTTCATCGCTAAAAACCAGCTTGGACATGAAGGCATCATCTACCACGTTCTGGGCACATAAAGGAAACATCAGACCGTCCCCTTTACATTGAAGTGTCGAATGCGAGCTCGCTTCCACCTCATCACCTCAAACCGAGAGTTACGAACGCCATCCAAACCGTAACACCGGACATGCTGACAAGAGCGTGGAACGAGTTTGATTATCGCATAGATGTCGTTCGGGCCTCTCATGGTGGCCACGTTAAACATTTTTGAAAGTATGGTAAACAAACTTCATGGTTCCACTTTTTATTTGATTGGTCAATGAAGTTTGTAGGCTGTTTGGCTTAGATATATTATATACCTTCAAAGTTGGNTTCCACTTTTTATTTGATTGGTCAATGAAGTTTGTAGGCTGTTTGGCTTAGATATATTATATACCTTCAAAGTTGGAGGTGTTCTTTTATACTCGTCCTGTACTTGTTACTTTAAAAATTACACAGAGCTCGCGGAAAAACAAAACCATTGGTACTTGTTCGTAAATTTTTTATTTTACACAAGAAAGCTATAGCAGCCCATTGGCCTGCCTCGTGATCACTTCTTTTTGAAAGTTCTCTTTTCTCCTATTACTGGCTCGAAACGACACGAGTTAAAAATAAGTTTCGTCAACTTATTTTAAAGAATAATTCAACAATACCCTGCGATATTTCTGTAGGTTTTTGGAATTATCAAGCATGTATGGAAGGCATGAATGGAGAATGGGGATACGATGTAAAGAGAACTCCCAATGTTTGAAGTTGCGTTTCATTTGAATACGAACTGTTTTAAAGTGCATTTCATTTTGAACACCTATATATTATTACTTTAGCACATTTTTAGTTTGTAACGCAAACAACTGCTGTTTTGAGACCGCGTAAAATAAAATGTGTTAATAAATTTAGGAACTCTTTTTTATCCGCGTATTTTCTGCTTGTCTGATGTGCATTGGCAATGCAGTCAGAATAGCCAACATAATATTAATTTTAGTTTCTTTCATGCATCAGATTATAACAGGATTTTGTAAATGGCACTTTGTTTCGTATACATCAAGATGCCACTCACTGACCATCAAGATCTTGCCAAGTTATGAGGCAGACAGTAATGTGTAGGGTATACTCGTGAACAGGACTGCTGTGAATAGCCAGTTGGCCAAAAGTAGGCGAATTGATCTGGAGCAGGTGTAAACTTTCAGCGCGTTCGCTGGACGTCATCAGCCAAACTATTTTAGCGTTTAACGTAACAGCGCTAGCTTTGCCAAAACTAACAGAGCATTATAAATGAATTAAAAATTTTGTTGTATCATAGCAGCAGTGTAAATGGCAAGACTTGTACTGTAATTGACACGGTGGAAATAGCTCCAAATCAGTGACTTCGACTNATAGCAGCAGTGTAAATGGCAAGACTTGTACTGTAATTGACACGGTGGAAATAGCTCCAAATCAGTGACTTCGACTGCGAACTGGTGAAAACTGTGTGATACTGCTGGAGTTTCGTTACTGCAGCAACTGAATTTCACATAACGTTGATTCCTATTGTTTGCCAGTAAAGTACTTTTCTTCGAGGCGTCTTTTTNCGAACTGGTGAAAACTGTGTGATACTGCTGGAGTTTCGTTACTGCAGCAACTGAATTTCACATAACGTTGATTCCTATTGTTTGCCAGTAAAGTACTTTTCTTCGAGGCGTCTTTTTTTTTTCCTAAGTACATTTCAAATATTCCGCAGTCTGCACACACTAGAGCAGCGGTTCTCCAACTTCCCTTTACCGCGAATCACTTAATGCAGAATGTCAATGTAACACGGAACACCTGACGCGTGGCGGGTACAGAGGATAGGGATTGCGCTGTATTCACACCCTGAGAAATAATCCCTGGGGAAGTCCCGATGTATAAAAAATTTTGGGGATGTACCGCAGCCGAAGGAAACAGGGAAAGTCCCGAAAATTAGCTGATATAAGCCCTCGGCGAAGGAAACAGGGTAACCCCCTGGACGAGATACTGCAGATACTGCTGCCAGGAACCCCCGAGACGCTTGCTACACCCTGCCCTCCACCCCTAGTTTGAGCGCGAGAGCAGCTGAGGAGACACTAAATCCTATACAAAAAACGTGCTAAGGAAATGAGGGAAACCCCGGTTTCTCTAGACACAATCTGCTGACAGCCAAGTTGAATATATCGATAGGCTGGTTAAATTCAGGAGCAGCCAAGACGAGTGGTCATTCAATGGTCGTCAGGCAGTTGTCAGCATTCAGTTGTCGTCAGTCGTGGGCGAGACAGAGAATGCAGTTAGGCGAGAGGAAGTAGTATCACTGGGCCGGAGTTCGGACCCCGCCCAAGCAGTAATGTACAATCAGTTGTTCGCAGTCAGTTGTTCGGGAGCAATTATCGCCAGCCGAGACGGGAGTAGTTCGGCGGTTCAGCCGCGAGACGAGATAGAAGCAGCCGAAACGGGAGAAGCAGACACGGGAGTAATCAGTCCTGTGACGAGAACAGTGCCGAGAATATGAGTAAATTCCCGCAAACGAGTGGCAGCCCAGTCCGAGTGGCCATTCCCCGAGAAGGCGAGTCGTGAGCCGAAACTTCATGTGTAAATTCCCGAGACAAACCCAGTAAAAGTACCGAGAACTTATGAGTTCATTTCCGAAACGTAGTGGCAGTTTCCGCGGTTAGGAATGCAGACAGAAACGCGATGGCCGGAAGAAAGCCGAGGAGGAAGCAGTCTCCAACCAGAACGCCAGCCGGGATCGCAAGGAAAGTGCAAGTCACGGGAGAACCCTAACCCCGGGCTTCATTGAGAGACCGTCAAAGCCGCAGGAAACAGCCAACTTCATACAGCATGTCAACGAGAGCCAGTCCGAGGGCCCGAACCAGGGCCACCCAACTCACCATGCCTCAGCTACCAACGAAGACAACTCACCAAAAGCCGCAGTCACAGATAAGTAGAGAAACGTCTCCCTTCAACAAACCTTCCCCGACGCATAGTATTCAGCCCACCAGCCCTCCAGGCTTACGACTAGAGGGGGGCTCAGTCTTGCCAGTGTGTGTAATAACTATGTGACCTTCTGATCAATAAAATCGTGGTGTATTAAATAACGGAGATTACGAGTATTTGTTTACCCCTAAAGCAACATCCTCAGGTGCCTTTAGTCTGCACCAATAAAAATTAACTATATGAACTACTGGCCACCTCCTGTATAACAGGTGGCCGAGTAGCGTCACACCTACCCCCACAGATCTTCCATTAAATCATCAAAATATAAGAATAAGTAGTTATAGGCCATTAACTGTCAATTGAGCGTTTTTGGAAGACCTGTTTAGGATCTTTTTCTTATTTTGTATCCTTCCACTATACGCGAGATTATCGTTGGCCATGAACCATCTTTCTTCATACGTCATCAAGCGAAATCCATGAAATTATTTTTATTATGGAAGTAAATTTGTTATTAATGTGCAAGTTGGTTCTCTCATATGTAAAAAACACTGACTTCAGTAACCATAAATTTATATATTACATATCCAATGCATCGTGTCTTCGATACCATGACTTAACTGGAAGCCTGCATGTCAGTGTATACTGTAGCATATAAGCAGTTATGGCCAATGCTTTTTTTTCAGAGGTTTATTTACTAAATGCTTACATATCGTGAGCATTCTTTAACAACTATTGAAATGTTTTATCATAACAATATTTGTCATTTCATTCCAGAAAAGTAAACATTAATTAATTAAAAACACTGCTCTCCTATTATAATGGCAGTCCGCTGACCACACTGGATACCAGTGCTCTAGAGGCTTAAGAGGCGTATTTACTTAATCTACCGTGATCAGGACTTGACTGTTTCTGCGTACAAGCAGTTGTCTGGCTCATCCTCTCACAGAGGCGAATTGGCCACTTACAGCAACGCTATTCACGGGTGCAGTTCGCATTGAAATGTCGCCTCTTGCAGGAGCTACTGGGCATTAGCGTTCCACGGCCACATGGAGGGTCGCCAGAAATTTATATTCAAAGCGAGCCCCGGTTTGCCGCGTGCGCAGACAACTAAAGAGTCGCTGTAAGGCGCGAGTGAACTCCTGATGAAACGTAACTTACAGTTGCCGCAGAAAGTCCGCGTCATCAACCGTGTCTCTTTCACACATATGGTCTTATTGGAACTCTTTTTTTTTTCTGCCCATCTTATAACTTCTGCTGTCAGTATCCTTGCGTCAATGGACACTGAATATTTATAAAAACTTTCAAATGTTACCACTATGACCATTTTTACCACGTGTTACTTCTTTCCGGCCTAATTAAATGCACAGTTTCAGGTGTTGCAATAAAGAAATTTTTTGGTGCGCACCGTATTTAAGTCGATTTAAGTCGACACAATACTTGTTTCGTTGTCACAGCCAATGAGCTGCAGCTTCGTGTTCACCTATATGAACAAGTCATAATCTAGACCAGTAGCTACTTTTACGACTGCGCAGATCCTTGCAGTGTAAATGGCTGGCTTAAAATAAATTTCCTGTGCGTTATATACGTAATTGTGTATACTGGGCGTGATTGGGTTAAACACACAAATTTCACGGGCTTAAAATTTAAACATACTTTTGATAAGTCGTAATTCGCTGCCAAAACTACTGCAAGTACGTTATAGTCTATTCGCGGTTTCTTCACACTTTTTGAATTAAACCTTCGAAAAATCACTCCATGAATGACGCGTTTGTTTGTTTCCTAAATATGTATCTTATTATAAGCGTTTTATACATGTGTTAGCATTAAAGTACCTTATTTTTAATTAAACTTTTACTTATAATCTATCTACAAATAATGTTTAATTTATAATTAATATGAATAAAAACAGAGAGAAAATTGTGTTGGTAACGCCTAGTAAGAGATAGTTCTTGTGGAAAGTATTATTACACTTGAGTGCGCAAGAATCCGGCGCGTTGTCTCTTTGGCGTAATTTTCTATACTTTGTTAAATTTTTTTTGCATGAGTCGGAGGAATATCCTGGAAGTAGAATTTTAGCAGGTCTTCAGAAAAGTTGGTAGTTAGAGTGGACGGTCAGTATTTGTGTCTAAATATGTGTATTTACGAAAAAGTTTCTTTTTTTCATCCAAGGTTAATCTAAAAAGTTTTGACTTAACCACGTAATACACGCGGGTAATTTTCTGAGGGAAACCCCACTTGTATAGCCTACTTCACCCTTGTATCGTGAAATGCGGAGTACACGTTTGTCTGCATAACTCCCATGTCTAATCATTTTGCACGGGCATCGCATAGCCGTAAGCTCCAGCTATAACTCCGCTGTCGTTTCCGTTGACGGTGAGCTTCCGTCACCGTCACGGACTAATTATAGTGTTTGCGCCTCGCGGTTGGCGGCACTGGCACGGCGTGCGTACCCTTCAGTCCACACCAAATTCGTCAGACTTCGGCGGGAATTTCTTCCCTCTCTGAGCTCTCCGGTGCGGCGTTAGTCAGCCTCGCTTGCGCCTTGCGCCAGACCTGCTGACGTCAGCTGCGCAGGGGCGTATTTAAGGGGGTTGCACAGGGGGCACGTGCCCTTGCCTTACGAATCCCTACCAAAACTCACACAACTGGCGAATGAATTGAAGTTCGAAATTCTTGCAAATTCCTCATTGATTCCAAGGGTTCAACGTCTAAGTAGAACTTCACTGGAATTCGCACATTAACATTTTGTGCTATTTCCTTTTTGAGCAGTTTAAAAATAAGCTTGTTTTCACTTGGATTCTACTAGATACCTAATAATTTGGATCTTATCGTTCTAGTTACTGTATCTTGTGGACCAGTGATAAGTCCCAGGCATGTCGACAAGCACACAATCTTACAAGAGACGGGAATTGCTACCTAGTTGACAATCGAATGTAGAGGCAAGGACTTTAAGCAAACTGCAATGTTATTCAAGCAGTATTCTTATAAACATTTATTTATCGGTATCTTCAATCGAAGAGCAAACGCTCTTGAATACCTCCCTCCGTAATGAAAATAACAGGGGTGGTCACCCTCTTATAGCATACAACTTTTTTTATCATCAGGAATTCTGAACGTTTGATGCTGGTTTATTGAGCAATATGAACTAACCAACAAAAACCACCATATTTTGCAATTGCCCAGAACCCGCCGTTTCCGGGATAAAACGCGCACAAAACTTTTGGCGGCAATGATAGTTCCGTGTACGTAGGCAATACCAATTTTTCCTGTTGGGAATCACTGTAACCAGAAACAAACATGCCGCTTCAGTACTGTAAGCTTATTAATGCATGGTCAATTATGTTTACAGTGAGTGTATAAAATATCCTCGTATCGTCTGTGTAGTCTCGTATCGTCTGTGCAGTCTCGTATCGTCTGTAACTGTCGCTGCAGCCAAGGCTTTTGTGTGCGTTTTACACGAAAACTGTTGGTCATGGGCAGTTGGAACAAGAGGGCCATTTTTGCTGTGCATTTCTACATGGCGTTATTTTATATTCACTTAGCATGTTTGTTCAATGTTAGCGTGGCGGAATAAATCGTCCCCGGCGTGTTGCAAATTGTTTTTCTATCCACATTTTAGGTTAATGCTGCTACACTCCTTGATATGAACCTTCCCAGTCTAAGTAGGATATATTACCCATTTTTAACCTCCGTGCGTAATAGGGAATAGAGGTTATGTCTGTCGCTTCAGTCTGACATTTTCGCAAACAAAAAAAAAACATTGCCTCACTCTGTAGCCTCTATCTCCAGTGATACATTAAAGTTCAGAATGCGTCGGGCTTCATCGATGTAACATTATGCAGCCTTACTCATAAAATAATTGCTCTGAAAAATGCCTACTTTTTTACACCAATAGGCTAACCGCATTCAACACGAATTTTTTCTTGGACTTCCTTAGCTCTTGACTTTCCCTAAGTGATTGGTAGAAAGCCAGAGCTTATCCTAGGATACATGCCAAATTAGCTGGTGCATGCTATTCATTCTGATCGTTAATCTACTAGTAGTAATTTTCGTGTAGTTGCCCTAGTTGAAGGGGTAATTACGAGCCACTCGAGTAATTCGTTGGCGTCACACTTTTTACTCCCAATTATTTTATGGGGTATTGCTTATTATGTTCACTATTTGATTTGGGTCAGCATTTATCCCTTTATGATGTTGGAACATCGTCGTAACCACCTCCCCCCTCATCTAAGTGTCTGACAGCAATTTTAGTTTTGTAACCACGCAGCTTTAAGCCAGTATGGCATTACCACATGCAAAACTTAGCCAAGTAATACACCTGTGAAGTGCTGCGCATCATGAAACCTGTACAGGTCAACATACTAAATGTTTCGAAAGTGCAACAGTTTCTCGGATGGTCGAATGCTCCCGTGTAGTTAGAGGCTGAATCAAAACTGAAAAAGTAAGGTAACTTCCACATAACACCTTCATTTATACTAATGCTGAACAAATGCATATCTTAGTTCTATACATATAGTCCCCCTGCTCGGCGATGCACTTTTGTTGCATCGTTCAATGAGCTTATCTACCGCTTGCTGGACTTTACCAACCGAACTAAACCTGCGACCGCGCAGCGTCTCCTTCGTGAGTAAAATGTGACCGTCGGTTTTCCCTGTCCAAGGCATCCGTCCTCTGGATGTAATCTTTTGTGCGCGATCATGATGGGCGACCGGATCGGCTTTTGTCAGTCACACTAATCCTTCCCGTTTCAAAGCGTTTTACTCGTACGCCTTTTTGATGATTCGTAACCCGTGCTCCATACTGCGTCAACATACGGCACGTTGTTACTTGATGGTGTAATCGTTCAATGGATCATGCGTCTAATCTCGTTACTACTTGATACTCCGCGGTGGCTGAGCTGTTAGCCTGCTCGCCTCCCACCAAGGCGAACCGGGTTCAATCACCAGCCGAATCACTCCCGGATTTTCGCATGTGGGAATCGTGCTAGACGATACCGCTGGTTGGCGGGTTTTCTCGCGATCGATCTCCCGTTTCCCCCGATCTTTAATTCCGGCACTGCTCCATACTCGCCTCAATCACCCTCATCGGCTCTTGAGACCTCGCTTTTACGAGCCGTCCAAATCTCTTCACTCTCTCTCACTATCTCTCTCTCACTCACTCTCTCTCACTCACTCTCTCTCACTCACTCTCTCTCTCACTCTCTATCTCTCTCTCACTCTCTATCTCTCTCACTCTCTCCCANACTCTCTCTCATTCACTCTCTCTCTCACTCTCTATCTCTCTCTCACTCTCTATCTCGCTCACTCTCTCCCACTCTCACTATATCACTCTCTCTCTCACTCTCACTCTATCACTCTCTCACTCTCACTCACTCTCACTCTCTCTCTCGATATCGGCATTACTTTTTTATTCACCATCTTGCATTCATTGTATTGAGACAAGAATAAGGTAAGGCAGATTTGTTAACTTGTTTCGCTTTGGCGGAATGTGCGTCATCTACTTTTTCCCGGAAGTTTAAGACCTCCATAAATCAAGGTCGTCAAGCTAGATCCAGAAGGTTGTGGGTTCTTATCAGATGTGTCCCTTCCCCTCCATATCAGCCTCTCTCTATAAAACAGGCAAGTTAAAAAGCAGTCTTTCGGGAGTTCCGTTGCCGACCATTTGTCTCTCTGTGGTGTGTCATTGCTGACGATAATCAATTAGAAAATGACCTCAACACAACTTCCGTACCGTGTTCACAGCAAAAGGAAGTCCATTCGATTGCAAATGGCATAAAGAATTAAAATAGGAAATATGAGAATAAAAATGAGATTTGCTACAAAACTGGTTTCGAACTATGTACATTCACGTCATGCGAGCTATGTAAACATTCCTAAGATACGTTTTTGTTGGCGTTGGTAAGAGTTCGTGTTGAGACTAATGTTATTTCAAGGTATGTCGTGGTGTATGGGTGTCACGTGAAATTGGATAAGATAACTGCCAACTTTCTTTCCTGTGGGTCAACTATGATTACAAAGACGCATAATTTTTATGAACATGGCCTGCGCGCTGTATACGAACACACACTTCAGACGCGGGCTGTTGAGTACCTTCAAAATGTCTCGCACGTTAAAAACACTATTTCAGAGTACTCCATAACGGCTGATAAAAAAATCCCTTTCAAAGCGCTATAGCTCAAAATATACGCAACAGATACATAAAACACTACTCAAGAACCCTGCATTGAACCTTCCCACAGACTTTCCACCAATGAAATAATAGGCTCACCGCTGAAAGTCCCATAGGTACACGCAATGCGACTAGAACACTGCACGCCAGTTCAGAGCCTTGCACTTAACGGCGATGTTGCACTTAATGCGCGTGCCATTGTCGCCCTTATCGCTCCCGCGCTTCTGTCTCAAATTGGGAAAAAGCTCTAGGTAGGCGGGAGCCTTAAGGTATTCGTTTTGCTCATGCCTCCGTGATGTTATATGTATTTTTTCCACGCCCCTAACGCAGTAGCGAGCTAATATTTACACTGAAGATCAACATGGCAGTGTTTGTACCGAAGCTAGATAGCCTTTGCGTTCCTGGCCAGTAGGCTTTATAACATAATTTATAGATTGAGATATAAAGGGTGCGCAACATCTAGGTCTCTGGCGTGGATGGGAAGGGAGCGACGACGGAATGCAGTGCTGGTAGAAGCGAGAATACTTCGATAAAACCCACGGAGAAAATCGAGCCCACATCGCGTAGGTACGCTAGCAACCTGACAAATGGGGTCTCGGAAATGAAGACTAGGTAGGAAACAGTGTAACTCGGAGAAAATCCAATGCCACCGATACGTGTTGATAATTTACTGGATGTGGCTTTGGCCAGGCAGCGAAGATGTGGACTGCAGAGGAAAGCGCTAGCTTTAGCTGTATTCTCATCGCCGCATTCATGTTCGCTGTCACGATGGCGAGAGTGCAATCCTCTAAAGTGACTACGTCACAGCTGCTGCAAAGGTTCTTTTGGAGAATATGTGTTTGATAACTGGCGATGTGGTCGACGTATACACGTGTTAGTGCCGTCATAGTCTCCACACGCAATTTAAGCATAGCCTCGAACATAAAATCACACCCCTCTGATTTTTATGTCGGACGAGTGTTCTAATTTTTCCCATACTCTTTGGTGCCAGAAAACAACTTTCGTAACAGGCTATTAAAATACTTAACAATTGTTATTGTTATAGCAATATTAACGCCCGTATGAGTTTCAGAATACCTTCTATTAATATGCCAAAACAAAGTGGCTACACACAAATTGGCACGTGGTGGTTTTAACGTGAAGGAACACACTTTTCGTGGGTTCCAATAAAGGCCTTTTTAAGCCCCTGTCACACTGTCAAATTTTTGCCTTGAAATATATTTTACAATAAAATTTAAAGACGAAATGCGCCCATAAAATTTTTCTTTGCAACAAATTTTATCAAATCATCTTGAATGTTTTTGAAAATGTGTTACACGGTCATTCTTTTTTACAAGGAATATCTAATCTAAATTGTAATTAAAAATTATTTTCAACCTGAGATATTAATGTTTTCGTGCAGTCCATTACAAGCAGTAATGTAACAGATGTTATTTATTTTCACTTCTTTACTAAATTCAAATTTTATTTGAGTGTTTCCTGCACGATGAAATTTAATGACTCTGAGTTTTATATTATTTACAATATTCACTTAAGGTGGGATATCAGATGCCATATTTGCTTGTAATTTGCGTGCAGAGCTATTTACTTGAAGCGAGGGCAGATACAAGCAAAATTGTACTCACACAGTTCACGAGTTTCCCGCTAGGTAACACGATCATCGACTAAATGGGACAGAAGCTGCAAAAAAAAAAAATGTAGTACGTAGCTATACGCTGTTGCCAGTCCTCTTACAAACACACACCCGACCGGCCGGCGTGGTTCTTCGAATACGGCTTCTATATTTACATTAACGTACGCAGTTATACAGTTTTTTACGATGTAAGAATGTTGGATATGCATCGTAGGATACGACTTGTGTACAAATAAGTTCTACAATTTTTACATTTCTGAAAGAAATTATTTAATTTTAAAGTAAAGGGGCAAGCAATAATTTGATTTCCTTTGACGATTTACATAAACTAACTTGGATGGTTTGCAGGTAAATTCTAAACCCATCTTTTCTTCTTTTGGACCACCGCGTGCCCTTCAATCACATGTAAAAATCAACACTGCCGTGTACATGCCACCTACTATTGCATTACGTAGCCTATGTGACACCAAGACACTAAACTGTAATATATTTATGTAAGTTTTTATGTGTATAAAACGAAACGAAACCGGCCTGAGTTGCCGCCAGTTTTTATTTGGGTGTTAAGATCTCTCATAATTTACTGTCTCTTAGTCAATATTTCTGTAAGCACGCCAGAGGGTGTTTATGTGAGCGTATATGCATTTCGAAGCAGTGATTTCTCGTTAAACGTTAATTTTTAGCTATGCTCAGTTGACCGCAAACTAGCTACTAGCAGATCGTTACGTCTACATTCATCTACATAGATCGCGTATGCTGTTACAATATAAAGACGAAATCATTGGTTGAAGACTTACCATCTGTTAACACTGACTGCATCGTCAACAGCAAGGGACTTTGAAGATTCGCTCCTTACATCGCGACAACATGAAAGTAGTCATTGCCTGTTCGCCTGCAGTGATAATCTGAATAGACATAGCAAGAAGTGCAAAGACAATGTTTGATCGAGAAGTGAGTGGAATTGATGTAGCAAGATATTCACTTGCAGTCTACCAGATATTTATAAACACATAGCAGTAGGTACATTTCTTAATCGATAGGAATTTTAAAAAAATAAAACATTTTTGTATATTTTTGTATTTATTCATATTCTTAACCAAATCACGCACATACATAATATATAATTCTATAAAGCCGTTAGCTCTGAGTTCATCAATAATCGAATTCATCTCTTCGTCGACAGAAATAAGTCCACTTCTCTGCAATGGAACCAACATCCGTAGTCTAACAACCAGGTNTGCAATGGAACCAACATCCATTGGGGTCTTCAGAAAATAAATAGTTAGACTTCACGTCACTCTTCGCAGGTGGTTCGCGATACACGTCAGCATCTATGTTCTTCCGTGATGAGTAGTTCGCGAGATACCTCTGGGCCAGAGTAGTAGGTTCTAATCTGCGTTTCTTTTGTCCCAACTTCAAGTAGCTCTTGTCTTCAGCAACATGTGTATGATTTTGCCTTGCAGATGTCGACAATTAATCACCATCATCAATAGAATATACTGTAGACTTGGAGGTCACATTTTCGTTCTCATTGTCTTGTATAGTTTTAAATTCTTAATTTTTCACCTCGCATGATAGCGGAGTATGTTTGTAGTTCACAGCTTCTGACGATCTGTATGGGTCGCGTTCTTCATAGTAAATGTCTGCAACACTCATATTTCCTTCACGCACTGTTTTGGAACACGATACAAACCTGAATATCATCATGGGTGCTCGAACTGTCGTCAGTTTACACGACGAATCAGCAGGAAGACCAGTCATAGCATTGTCTTGCAACAAATAAGTTCATTGCATGCTGTATCGTTCCAAACAAAGGTACTTTACCTTTACATTTACTAGTGTGTCTGTCTAGATTATTACATCTACCAAATGCTGCTCCACACACATCATATGTTAGTATTCTGGTGGTCGGTTTCTTTGAACATAAGCTCTGTTCATGTCGACAGGCATTTCAACTTTTACTAAAGGCCTTGCCACAGTACTGCATTGTTTTCCATGTAATTTGTGAACACTCGGTGAAGTTTTGCAGGTAGTCGTACAGGACATTCTCGATTGCACACCCTCAATCAGCATACATCTATTTTTCAAGTGGCCTAAGTGAATATGTTCTCAATTGTAGCTGATCTATCGTATCCAACCGGAACCCTTTCCCATATATTCTTCTTCCTGGTGACAAATCTTCTGTATGCTAGCTTCAACACTGTCTTCGATTTCGTACGTGTTATACAGAGGTACATTCGAGGTCTTGAAGGCTCTCTCACTATAATAATCTTTATGTGGTTCTTGTTTGGTATATTTACATTCCAACCATATATTATATTTTGCAGCGCCTTATTTTTCCATCTTACATGTAAGTTGATATATAATATTCTGCTTCATATGCTTAAGACATGTACAAATATCGTCCACCGTGGCTGACGAATAAGATGCAACATATGTCTTCATAAGACAGCTGAAAGCATATTCTTTCAGTATGAATCCATTCTCATTTGATAAGTTTGCAATACATACAGGTGTAGGTACTTTATATGTACACATTTTGACATGGTTTTTATACGACTCATGGCATAGTTTTACCTGATGGTCATGTATTTCACGTCACACGTTGACTGGAACGCCTGTTACTCCATAACATGAGAACTTACTACCACACTTATAGCAACTAGTAGTACGGTAAGCCCATCGCATCTTCTTCAAACATTTTCCAGTTTTCTCATATTGGCGAGCACTGCAACTTTTACTAAAGGTCTTGCCGCAGTAGCAACATGAATATCTCGATGCCTGTGGAGAACTGTTCATGTTCAGGTCTGATGTCGATGGTGACACCGTACCAGTATCTAATGCCACAGGTGCCTGACCTTCACATGTTTTTTTATGCAGGCAATACACTGCATCGCTTAGCTGGCACAGAAGAGGTACATTATATCGATAGCCTGTGCGACACGGATTCAGCTTGCATGTATGCTTTATAAGTCTCTTCGCATTGCAGGCAATGCAAATGTCATGTTACAGTAGTGGCATGGATGTCTAGGAGATGTGACTGTTCCAATCATTGTTTTCGCGGTGTGGGCGTTGCCTTTAATGATGTTGATGGTTCGAATTTTTCTTTCGCAGGTATCTCCCTATTAAAAGTATGCTTTAATCTCAGCAAATACTGATTGACATGTGGAGGAAGGAGAGCTTTGCATTTTGCAATATGTCTTTTTAAGCTATCACATCTTCGAAAATATGATTAACACTTTTCACATGATAATGTAACGTACTTCGTATTTCGTAAGCAACCAGTCTCGTGTCGACGAGCATGGCGGCTTTTAGAAAACGTTTTCTTACAGTAGCGACACAAATAACTTCACCGATCATTTCCCATCGACGAAAACGAAGAGCACGTTCACCGTAGCCACTGTTTACTCTTAAAACGTCTGAATAGCAACTGAGTCGGTCATTCTATACTAAAACTAATATATATATATATTGACAGTGTAACTGTACTTTGAGATTGATGTCTATCGGCCTCACATCCCATACACCAAACTGGAGACTCCTACTAACATGAGACGTTTATTTCGAACGACATCCACACTAGGGATGAAGGAGGAAAAGCCTGTGTATATTTTTTTGTTTATAAAACCATCATGGTAACACTCTGAGAAAATCCATTTGACTAGCTCATAACAGCATAAACCATGACAACAATCAATCATGACCTTGACCTTGTATGTCGTTATGCGACCTTGACCTTTGATCATCATCTCGAAAAAATCTACCTCGTAAAACACAAAAAGAATCGTATCATTTTAGAAAAATTTAAAATCGCAGAAAAAATCATGATACTTGGCAGCTGAAAACACCTGTCTTCAGCTTCGTCGCAGACAAAGCAGAGGAGTGAAATTATAAACACGTATAGTGGCTCACATTCATATTCGGCCACCTATGGCAATCGCAGTTTCATGGCCTTATGTTACATTAGAAATGAAGATATGCATAAATCATATTCCACAATCATTCTTGTGTGCTTTGAATTAAATATAGCGGTAGCCAATAACGGAAATGAGCAATGAAACTTAACAAACAATATGATTTTGTCATCCCATTCTGCATAAGTACGCCACTTTAATATTCGGCCATCATCATTCAAACACACACATAATCCTCTTTGCAAACTAAACTCACAGTTTTTTAGTACCTGGTAGCATGGCCATTCTGTTTAATTACTTCTCGCAGGTGTTGTGGCATATTAGCAATTATTTTCCTGGTACATTCGGAGCCAATCTTACTACATTCTTCCTTGAACCTTTTCTCTAATACTTCTGTGGACCTAATTGTTGTAGTAACGCAGTTTTCTTTTGAGTTCATCCCACAGATTTTCTATGGGATTCAGGTCGGATGATGAGAAGGTGTGTTAATAACTTGAGACAGTTATACAAAAGCCAGCTCTTGACAATGTAAGACTTGTGTTTTGAGTAATTATTTTGGTATAACTTAAACGTGTTCCTAATGCCCAGGTTATCAGCGCACTTGTGTAGGTTTGCTTTCAGGATGTTGAGATAGTCTTCCTTTTTCATTGTTCCATCGACACGTACAGTCTCTCCAACACCTGCTGAAGATAAAAAGCCCCAGATCATAATACTACCTCCACTGTGTTTCATAGTAGGTTGTATGTTTCCAGGTTTTAGCTCCTCGTTTGGCTTGCGCCATACCTTGTCATCAAAACCAAACACATTCAATTTCGTCTCATCAACAAAAATAACATAATTCCACCAGTTTTCATCTTTGTCAGCGTGGTATTTTGGGAACTTAAGTAGTTTTCTTCTATTCACCTCATTAATTAAACGCTTTTTTCTAGGCATTCTGCCATTATATCCTGCTCTTCTGATAACTCGTCGTATGGTTTTTGGATATACGTTCTTTCCACATTCATTTAGTACCTCCTTGGTAAGTTTGCAAGGACTAATTTTCGGATCTTTCTTTATTTTCCTGATTACAAGACGTTCTTCTCTCTCTCTTAGTTTTTTTGGCTGTCCTTTCTGTGGTACCGAATCTATTCTGTATTCTTTCTCAAACCTTCTTACGATGTCTCCGACAGTGGACCTCAGCAGATTCAAGTGCTCCGCAATTTCTCGTTGAGATTTCTTCTTTGCATGATGACAAATGACCAGCTGCCGCTGTTCAAACGTTGTATTCTTGCCCCTATGTCCCATTTGCCTGACTGATGCAGCCAACAGAGCTACCCAATACAACCTCTCAGCGCAGAGAGCGTTCAGGGAATGACACGAGGTTTGAACGCAATGTGCATCATGCCTGTGCCACGCGTTCACCACAACTGGCCGAATATTAGTGGCGTACTTATGCAGCACGCGAGGACAAAATATTTTGCTTCATTAACTTGCACCACTCATTTCAGTTATTGGCTACTATTGCATTTCATTTAAAGCACACAAGAATGATTGTGCAATATGTTTTATGTTTATCTTAATTTCTAATGTAACATAATGCCATGAAACTGCGATAATCATCGGTAGCCGAATATTAATGTGAGCCACTGTACATCGGAGTTTAACAGCAAACAAGTACGTTGCCATTTTGTAACAGCTATTCTTATTGTGCAACAAAAAAACATCAAAATCAAAATCAGGAGTTGTATTATAAATTTTAATTTATTTGTAGTTTATTGAAATAAATAGTAAGATTTGTAACAATAGCAAAAATCATAGTCGACATATACATATTATAATTACTGTACGAAAAACTATATTTTAACAGAGACGTTTTCATGTTTATCGCTCGTCCTTGGTTCCATACTTCAACCAATCGCCTGACTGGATCGAGTGCTGGCCACACACCATCCGCTATGCTAGTTTGCTCTACATTCGTCTATGTTTATGCTTTGGTGACTGTCGAAAACTCTAGTCTAAAAGGACATTTGCCGTAGGTCGGCCTATTGTTTCGTGTTTGCTTCGTGTTGCCTCGAATGGTGAGTCCAGTACCGATCCGTGCGAGTTGTTTGAACAGAGGGAGTGTATTTTTTTTTAGCCATAATTGACTTCAAATGGCTACATTCGTCATATTACAGGCGACACGATTGAAAAACATATGCATCAGTGCAAGAAGAAAGTCTCTTTTTAAAAAATGCATGTATTATAATCCGTTGAAGCCACGTTTACACCACGCCGTAATTTAACTATATAATGCATTTTAGTTTATTTTGTAACGTCATTTATGACTGTCTTGTTGATGTCAAACATTAGTTCGTAATTACTTTATCGTTAGAACACATTTCGGCATGCAGGTGTTTCCTATGTTAGGTTATAACTTTTTTCTTTTACCATTATTATTATGTTAATATAGCTGCATACTTGACAACCAAAAATATTAAAGTTTACTTGTGATATCTGGTTTTATATTATATAAATCAGTGTTGTCAAAACAGATTCTACACATTGTTTGATAGACACAGTCACGCTGTTCCAATAAGCTCTCAAATGTGTTAAAAAAAAAGTTAGTAATGCAGCCAATATGAATTTATAAGGAGTTTTAATATTCACTTATCTTCGCAGCTATACTGTCCTTTTTTGTAACTACGGTACTTGGGGACTAGACAAACTAATGATATTGCATCATGTTTATAATTTTTTTTAAACTGTAAATATTGGGTTTCGTGTCTGCCGCCTGAAGGAACGGGGTCGCGGCCCGCTAGTTGGTAACCTTCGTAAGTTCAGCTATCTGAACGCGGTGAGCAGCTGTCGTGTCTCCGAGGTATTGGTAGCACATCCATACCAGTGGTCTGCAGCCATTATTATTATAGTCTGTGTAAAACATTAGAGGCCTCCTTTGCCGGATGGGTCGACTACCCGCGTCTTCTAGAGGCAGGAGTAGTACTAAATAAGGGCGACACGCCCGTCGGCGTCCCGCTTTTGCCCCGGCAATTTCCTGTTCTTAGTTTCATTTCCTCGGCGTCCTGTATTACGTTCGCTAGGTAATTGAATATGTAGACGAACGTATCCAACGAACCTCCAAAGGGTCCTCTGGGTGATGGGCTGGTAGAATCGTGTGGAGTACGCCGGGCTGGCCCCGATGTAGGAGAATAGCAGTAATTAGTTAACATCCTAGTTCTGGTTTTCATTCATTAATTGAATTTTAGACGTATTGCCTCGGTACCCATAGTGTAATTATGCTCGTTAGTCGATTCACTCGTTATCATGGTCGCGGCGCCCTCTTTATTCGTTCACTCCCCAAACTAACATGTGTGTTGACTTGGAAATGATGTTAGAGAAAAATTTTTAAAAAGTAGTTTGCTGCCAAAACTTATTTCGTGCGACATGAAGTCTAGTTCTGTGTTCTTTATGCAAGCACGTTTGTAAATGATTAAATTTTTACTTTTCTACATTTAAAATAAATCTTATTTTTTATAAGAATTGCCTTCCATTTTTAGTTTGCTCCTGCGTATTGGATTATTTTCCTAACGAATACCTGCCAACTTGAACACACCTCCCGTAGAAGTCTGTAAGTACTCATGCGAACATCCCCTAGTTGAGTTTGTTTAATTCCTCGCATTGTAATTGCTTGTTTAGTACACTAACTCCGGGCTATGTTCCCCAATCAGGCGTTGTCCTAAGCAACCCCAAATATTATTTTTATTAAGGCGATAATTCACTACCTGTTGAAAATAAAAATGTTCATTTCGACTAAAAAGAACAACATTATCTAATTTCTGACATTATTATGCCGTTACTGACCCATATATAAGTATTTGAATGGGAAAATACACTAATGCAGTTTTACCATAAACAAGGGTACTTCGCCAACAGAGTTATATTACCAATTTAAAACTTTGGGTAAATAATTGTGTCATTACAATATAGTATTCGTATTGGTTTTAATAAACTTAGCGTAATTAGCTTTAATTACAATTTTTCTAATGTGGAAAAGTTAAAGGAAATAAATACTGAAAAGTCTCGTAAAAGAATAAACAAGACCGTGGGCCACAGCTGTCTGAATGTGTATCGTTTGACGGATAGCTCATCGCTTCCCGCAACGCAACGGACAAAAAAAAAACGCAATTTAGCTTGGTTTCATGCTCCTCATTTTTTATAATATAGCTTAGAAAGTAAGATTTAGATAGAACACAATTCACTTATTGAAATGTATCTAATCAACCACACCGGTGACTCAACTAGATCTAGCAGCATGGCCAGTCACAATGCTTTCCTTTCTGAAGGACGAGTTGTGACAGCTTCACTTCCAAGTCTCGTCAACAGGAGCTACGCTAACGAGTTCTACCTGTGGCCACTCACGTGTCCCTTGGCCTTAAGGGTGTGCGACAGGTGCGGCCGCACAGGGCATCGCGCCCGGAAATAAAATTATTTAATATAAATATTTAGCATTCACTTGGTTGCGAGTTATATATTGTTAGGATAAAATATATATATTAAAAAATGTTAATTCGTAAAATGTTTTGTTAATAAAATGTTAGGCTTGAGGCGCGGGCGCTCGAGAGCAGAGCACATTTGTTCGAAAATGTGATTGCGTTGTGGGAAGGAGAGATTAACTAGTTTGGAAAGGACGGACTAGCTAAAGTCCTTGCACCTCGCCTCGCTTTCGCTAGGGACGGCGCGGCGCTGGCTTCAGTTCTCGCACGCTTCGTCCAAGGAAAGTCTTTATAATTACGCCCTCGACAAACTTGGACGTCTCGCAGCACTACAATTTTGACGTACCCTGCCTTTCGTCTGCTTCTCTCATCACCGTGTTTTTTTCTTTTGCTCGATTAATTCAACACATTTGACAGCAAACTTTCAAAACTGATTGTTTGTAACAGCGTAAACGCGGACGAATCCACGTTAATGTTGGCAGTCAGGTCATTTCTTAATGTGTGTAAGGGTAATGTTTTAATAAGTTTTTTGTGTCGCATTCGCCCGCCTGGCGCTTGAACTGCGTTGCAGCGTGTGTGATGTACGTTTTGTTTTGACGAAACTGTTGGAGACACGTTTAACAGACACAAAAACTTATTAAAACTTACCTCAGACGAAAACGGAATGGTACTCTCGAGACATCGTTCATGCTATAAATATTGGTTTGAGCCATTCTACGCTGTTTAAAACGGCTTTTTCAGACTGTTGCAGGGGGGTCGCGGTGGTGTAGTGGTAAGACTACTCGTCCCCTACATAGGCGAACAGGGCTAGATGATTCCCGGCGGTGTCACATGTGGAAATCGTGCCGTTTTCGCCACCCCTTCATTCCGGCGCTGTTCCATACTCTCGCCGCTTCGTCCTCATTGGCTCTCAAGGCCTCGATGTTAAGAGCCGCCCAAATCTTTTCACTTATTAACTCACTCGCTCACTCAGACTGCTGTATCTTATAACATACTGCCCGGACACGAGTGAAACTACGATAGGAACTTGTGTTGAAACTACAGACTTTCCACCTATAAAGCGACATGATCATATTGACGTTCCATAGGGACACGCAACACGACGAAAACACTGTACACCAATTTTAGAGTCTTGCGCTTAACGGCGATGCGGCACAGTGCAGTCCTTATCGTTATCTTGCTTTTGTGGCTCGTTGACGAGAATAGTGCCACGTAGGCGATTGTCTTAAGTAAATAATTGGCGTACCTAATGCTAGTTTCAACCATTTTTTTTTTGTAACTCGTAATTGCGAATAACTAGTTTTTACATGTAACGTAGGGATACACTGGTTGGGGAAGGGGTAACTAAGAAAGACTTTCGAAGTGTTGGAGTACTTGTGGGCCAACTAACTGTTGATTGAGGAGGTCTTTTAGGTGGGGACGGGAGGCAGTTATCTTTGCTTGCGAACGTACGTCGTGCCCGCGGAAGCGAGGCGGCCCAACCTGTTTTTCCCAGGCCGCTAGCTTGCTTGCCGAGAGGAGAGGCCGAAAACACGTGACCTGCGCACTTGGTCACGGCGCGGCCATTAGCAAACGCTGAGTCATTGCCGCCTCTCGGCGATGCTTGAGTCACGGGGCGTCCTTGTGTGCGTGCGGCGGGTGCCTGCGCGGTAGAGACTGGTTCAAACAACACGGTTATGCTGTTACGGCTTTCCAGTATTGGACATGTAGGCTGTTCACCGTATAAATTGAGTTTTTTTTTTTTTTTTAAGTTCTGCTTGCGATTTACAAGTATGCGCGGTGTGTATTCTTCTAACGTTTGTAAAATTAACATTGCCATGGGTTTGATCACTTTATTCATGCATCGATCAAGTGAAACTGTAAAAATAATTTTAAAAAAGGTAAATATTAAAAAAAATTATTACTACACTGATATGCATTACAATATACAATACAGGAAACAAAAGAAATTACTTCATTATTTACAAATGTTTGCCTATCACTCGTAATTCAACGTTAAAACATCGAACTATTTTGCTTCTGTCCTACCAACTTTACTGGGCGCATGCCACTCAGTGTGCCCGTTAAAATCTATGCAGGTAGGGGCAGTGACATTTTCAAAAGGTTGATTTCAAAAGTGCTCCGTTAACTGTGAACAGCATACACATCATAATTGTACTGAAACACAATGTATCGTTGCCATAAAATATCGTAAACTTGACGATGGTGTATCGATAATATTTGTATAGTCACAAATATCGATATCGTAGAAAATATCTTTATCGAAAATGCACGAGTGATGTAAATTGTACACGGTAAATCCTGGTGTAGTTGACTGCGTATACAGTTCAGTACATAATAGTTATAGGCTATTTACGATTATCTGAGCACTTTTGAAATCAAACTTCGGAAAATGTCACTGCTTTTACCTGCATCGGTGAGCCTAAAATATACATAAAGATTGTAAAGCCATCAAATTATATTTTAACGGACCTATTGACCGTCATGCGCCCAGTAAAATTGATAATAAAGGAAAGTAGTTATATTTCTTAACGTTTAATTAAAAGTGTTAAATAAATAGTTGTTGTAAATACTGAAATTGTTAATTTGGTTTTTTTTTATTGCGTATAGGTGCAAGATTTAGCAAATTTTTAAAATATATACTTTAATGAAAATTTTGTAATTTCACTTAACCGACCCATGAATAAAGTAATCAGGCACATGGGAATGGTAATGGTAAAAAAAGTGGAAGAATACACAATGTGCATAAAAGTAGACCTTAAGCAGAGCTTTCAAAACGGTTCAGAGTACCGTGAACATCATTTAATAATACGAGTGTTCTAAAGTGAATACTTAAAAATCTGACCAACACATGGGGTACTAGGAGGGAAACTGCGTTTGTAACATTTGCAGGGCGATCCAATCAGACACTATAATTTGGTGAATAATAACACGATTGAAATAAAAAAAAGTTTCTTTCGATCGTACGAAGCGATCATGGCCCTGATTTGGCGCCGCCATCTCTGAAGTCAGCCTTTTAAAAAATATATACCAATAAATTTATACATTTTTAATGTAACGCTTACATGAGTACTTAAACCCTTAAAACATGGGCGGCGAAACGAGAACTCTCAAATTATTAAAAACATAATGTGTATGTGGATATGTTTAATGCACTGTTGACTGAAAAATTGTAATAGTTATAGCCAAAAACTCTCTACGTCGTTATTAGTTTTTACATGCGGCAAAGGATACATGATAGGTTGAAAGAAAAAAATACGAAGCACAGTTTTCAAAAGTTTCGAGTAGTTCCACAAATATTTGACACTTGTGCGAAATATTTGTTAGGTTATTGTTGCCCCCCTTTCGTTGGTGGTAGTCTCCTTTTAAAAATGGGTATGATGATGAAATTTCGTCCCTCATGCAGGTGTTATTTATGCGGTATTTACTTCGAAGCACAAAAAACGTCTTGACCTGTGGGGGAACTTTGGCGATTCAGGATACTGATACAAGCGGTATGCGGGTCCCGTTAAAGAAAGAGATGTGGTGGGCCGTAGTTGCTTTGAAAGGCTACCGAGTTTAAACC
>NQII01000324.1:186726-226042 GCA_002778355.1 Clitarchus hookeri | reverse complement strand
TGATTGACAGCGGTGAGAACTGGCTGGCGTCATAGCCCTTCCTCCCCCTGCTGGAGAAGCCGACGAGTGTAAAGGATGCATACGATTATTCTGGGAATTAGGATCCTCGGCGCAACACGGGATTTAGAGAAATTTCTGGCTGATGGGCCTACGACCCTATAAATATTGCAGCGGTCCAACGGCCAGCAAGCAGTCTTTGGCGAAGGTCATCTGGCTGAGTGCGGAGACGAAGTCAAGAACGGACGACGACGGGAGATTGCGAGACGACGACGGACGAGGTGTTCGTGGTGTGAATGGACGAGAGGGCGTGAAACCCGACGAGTGAAGCGTACTGTGAGTGAGGGCTCTCGGAGAACTTTAGAACATTGCGGACTGGCGGGATCTGGACTAAATTGAGGTGGGACTGAATACCATGTGATGGGACTTTATTGTAAATATTGGAACTGTTAAATATGGACATATAATTTGTAAAATAATTGAATAGGTTTTCACACTGTCTATTGGAACTGATTTTTAATTATATGAATTTGTTAATTTCTTTGAGGTAATTGTAAATTGTATTGATTGAAGTCATTAATTGTAAAAAGTAAGTGATTTCACATTATTGTGAGATGTTGACCCAAAAAAAAATTATTTGTAGTTATTGTAAATAAAATTAGGAAATTATAATTAACTATTTTATTTAATTAAGACCTCCATCCCTTAACGAATTTGGTTCAGCCCACTGACTTTCAGAGAGAAACAGTAACACTACAGCAATTAAAGTTTACATTTTTGTGTTATCGATTCAGGTATTGTCTGATGCGAATAAATTTCATTTCGAATATCTCGGTTGTCCCAAATTAATGTTTAGACTATTTGATGGAAATAACAGGGAAGCTATTAAAGAAAATCTGATGAACGTTTTTATTTGATGCTGTAAGAACGATGTTGGCTGTGTGAGAATTTTAATAGTTTAAAATGTTTAAAATGTCCGCCATCAGCAGCAAGACATCGTCTACAATGCTGTAGAACAAGACAAACAGTAGCTACTGTTTCCCATGAGAGTGAATTTACAGGCGGTCACAATCTCTCTCTCTCTCTCTCTCTCTCTCTCGTGGCATCCAGCGGCAGTGGATTTGTGGCATTCACAGTATTCGTCAAGAGTTCCCCACAGATTAAAATCTAACGACTTTGAATCTGAGATCTGTGTGGATGCTCAACACTTCCTCGTCGGCCTATCCACCTCCCAAAACAAGTTTCATCCAGAAGCGATGGTACGTCTCGGTGGTAGCATGGTGGTGCACTATCCTGCTGGAAAAATCAGTCGTCATCTGGGTAGAGTTGGTGAACAGCTGGCACAATGTTTTCCTGCAACAAGGTACATTAACTTTCACTTGTCACCATTCCGTCAAAGACAGTCATACCGCCTTACGCTGTTATCCCAGGAAGTTAAACTGCCTGCTCTGCCACAATATGGGGATTTTCATCGCACCATCACACGCAGTTGTGGCGGTTGACAGTTCAATGCCATTTAAAGGTTGCCCCCATCGGACCAACAGCCATGCCAGTAAAATGTTCGCTCTCGTCGCACATGTTCACAACCCACTCTAAAAATTCGACACTTATCTGGATCGTACACTTATCTGGATCGTCTTGGTTCAGAGCGTGAAGTAATGTGGGAATGTAGGACCTTTAACTTGCTTTAAAATGCGATGGATACTTCATTTTAGGACACCTCACTCGCGCAGCTTGCCATTCATACTTAGACTTTTCAGGGGAACGAGTGAATGTGTGCGAAGCAGCGTCCACACTTCTTTCATCCGTTGTCATTGTATTCCTGCTGCACCGTATTTTCTTCAGATAACCCCACAGTCTCGTCCCTCTCAAACTTGTCACATAATCCTGTCTTTTTTAAATGTGATAGTGGCGCATTATCGTATTCTACCCTGCATCATCTCCGCACCTCGATCATGTTCTCGCATTTCCAATAACACTTTAAACGCCACTTGGGTTGCTAGAATGAAAACCTTGACACATCCGCCATTTCCCCATAAATTGCAGTGCTGCCGATCGTGGCTGCAAATGGAACCAACAGCAAAATCGCTATATGCGCTCGCACACGTCCAACATTGTTCTTATAGTGTAAAATACATGCAGCCTCATCACGTCTGTAGTTCCCCTGTTATTCGCGTTCAAAGATTGTAAACATTAATTTGGGACACAGTGAGTAGAACTTTTCATTGACTTAATCCGAAGTGAAAATTTTACTGGGCATCTGCAAGGTTATTTGTGGCTTTCAGTTGCCTAGATACATTGCCTAGTTAGTTGGAATACTAGCCTACATTACGAGGGGTTCCTGGGTTCGAATGCATTATAAGTAATTAATGAATATGACTTCATTAGGTTTATAATGCCTTTCTCCTTCACCCCAATCAGCCTCGCCTTCTTGGATAATGCTGTTTTGATGATGATGAAGAAATACTTGATCGCAGTTCACCTACGCTTTTGTGTGTGTGGTACCATAAGGGCAGACTTAGAAATTTACATTTTTTTTTCAAGCTAACATTGTAACTCGGTGCAAGGATGAAACTTGGAAGCCCTGACAGTGCCGGAAGAAATGTGACGAAGCTGAAGGTGGAGACATGCTCCCGTCTTCAGTCGCCAAGGTTTTATGATTTGTTCTGCAATTTTAAAGCAAAAAAAGAAATTTTTTTTTTTAGAAAATTTTAAGCGTTAGGTTTTGTTTGAGATGATGGCCAAAGATCAAGGTAAAGGTCGCATAGCGCCATCCAAGGTCAAGGTCATGGCTGTTATGGTACCTGCTGTTCTGAGTAAGGCAAATGGATTTTCTCAGTGTTCCCATGATTGTTTTGTAAACAAAATATATGTTTTTTCCCCTTCATCCCTAGTGATGATAGATAAAATAATGGTCAAAGGTCAAGATCGTAAGACATCACGGGTCCTGCTATCGCTAGTGGGGGCAAAAGGGTTTTGTCAGTGTTTGCATGTTTTTCGTAATCCTCAAAAATACTTATGTGTATATAGTATTTAAAACGAAATATTTTTTTTTTTACCTTGCCTTGTATAGCTGAATTCTTCTTATAAAGGGAAGTGCGCAGGTTGTCGCTACTCGGCCACCTGAGTTATACAGGCAGTGGCCAGTAGTTCAAATAGTTAATTTATTTTGGTGCAGACTAAGGGCACCTGAGGATGTTGCTTTAGGGGTAAACAAATACTCGTATTCTCCGTTATTTAACACACCAGGATTTTATTGATCAGAAGGTCACATAGTTATTACACACACTGGCGAGACTGAGCCCCCCTCTAGTCGTAAGCCTGGAGGGCTGGTGGGCTGAATACTAGGCGTCGGGGAAGGTTTGTTGAAGGGAGACGTTTCTCTACTTATCTGTGACTGCGGCTTTTGGTGAGTTGGCTTCGTTGGTAGCTGAGGCATGGTGAGTTGGGTGGCCCTGGTTCGGGCCCTCGGACTGGCTCTCGTTGACATGTTGTATGAAGTTGGCTGTTTCCTGGGGCTTTGACGGTCTCTCAATGAAGCCCGGGGTTAGGGTTCTCCCGTGACTTGCACTTTCCTTGCGATCCCGGCTGGCGTTCTGGTTGGAGACTGCTTCCTCCTCGGCTTTCTTCCGGCCATCGCGTTTCTGTCTGCATTCCTAACCGCGGAAACTGCCACTACGTTTCGGAAATGAACTCATAAGTTCTCGGTACTTTTACTGGGTTTGCCTCGGGAATTTACACATGGAGTTTCGGCTCACGACTCGCCTTCTCGGGAAATGGCGCCACTCGGACTGGGGCTACCACTCGTTTCCGGAAATTTACTCATATTCTCGGCACTGTTCTCGTCACACGACTGTTTACTCCCGTTTCGGCTTCATCTATCTCGTCTCGCGGTTGAACCGCCGAACTACTCTCGTTTCGGCTGGCGATAATTGCTCCCGAACAACTGACTGCGAACAACTGATTGTACATTACTGCCTGGGGCTGGTCCCGAACTCCGGCCCGTTGATATGACTGCCTCTCGCCTAACTGCCTTCTTTGTCTTGCTTCGCGGCTGAACAACTCCTCTCGAACGACTGCTCACGACTGACAACAACTGAATGCTCGCTCACGACAGAATGACCGCTCGCCTTGGCTGCTCCTGAATTTAAGCCGCCTCTCGATATATTCAACTTGGCTGTCAGCAGATTGTGTCTACAGAAAGAGGGACTTCCCCGGCGTAACTCGCGCATTTTTTTGTATAGGATTTTGTGTCCCCTCAGCTGCTCTCGCGCTCAAACNTGTCAGCAGATTGTGTCTACAGAAAGAGGGACTTCCCCGGCGTAACTCGCGCATTTTTTTGTATAGGATTTTGTGTCCCCTTAGCTGCTCTCGCGCTCAAACTAGGAGTGGAGGGAGGGGTGCGGCAAGCATCTCGGGGGTTCCTGGGAGCTGTGTCTGCACTATTCTCGGCCAGGGAGTTACCCTGTTTCCTTCGGCTGCGGTACATCCCAGCGTATTCTTATATCTCGGGACACCCCCGGGGATTATTTCTCAGGGTGTGAATACAGCGCAATTCCTATCCTCTGTACCTGTCATGCGTCAAGGTGACTCGGCTGGTCAGCCACCCTGGAGCCTGACTCGACACTCGACTAGTCTATGTACCATCCCTTCGACTCGTTGAAACATGCACGGTGCCTACACCGTCGGGGGACCACCTGGCTATCTTTCAGATTCTCAAGATGTTAGTTTATCACACAATGTCGGACAGGGTGGGTGTGTTCCAAGTTACTGACGCTGGTTATGTGTATTGGCTGTAATCTCGATTTGACGGTTTTATTCCTATCGGTTTATAAGGAAATCGTTTGCTATTCTGCAATACTATTTAAGCCTACCACATCAGTTTTCAGACACATGGTATTGTCTAGCAACGACTGGCGATGTACAGTGCTCGTCGCTTGTGCAATACGTTGTTGGTTAGTAGGTGTTTATAACTACGTATTTTCCTTTGGATGTTTTATATCTTCAATATGTAGCAGCGTTGTCTTCTCTTGCACGGTCACTGGTTTAAGTGCATGATGTTTAGTGGGAAGCAAAGGAACACAGCCTTTACAAGTCGTGTAATGCATTTTCAAATTATCACCGCTGGTAAATAGTGTACTGCATTTGACATGTTGTAGAATTTTTTTATGTTGGTCCTTGTGAACATAAGCTCTTTTTCCCGTCGACGGGCATTCCGGCGTTTTACTAAAGTTCTCGTTGCAATAGCAACACTGATATCGCTATTATGGACTGTGGAACTATCAGGTATGTTTTTTATAGTAGAGGTTTGGTACGACATCGTGCTCACAGCATACTTGAGCTGTTATTATTTATTATGTGACTTAATTTTTTCATGTATGGGATGGTTTTATATGTTGGACGATGTTACCCAACCCACATGTTAAGGTTGATGCTGTTTATTGCGACCTTTAGCCCTCACAGTTGAACCATAACTCTGTAATCCCCCTGTGCTACCGGTTCCATCGAACTTGCAACCCTCATTGGCGGTTGGATCGACACCTCGTGCATCTGGCATTTTTTGAGCTACTTGGACCGAGTACTGCATGCATGGGTGAGCATTCTGCAAGCTGCACGGCGGATTTCGGTCATGTGTGTCGACATGAGTTTTCCTAGCGACTGCGATCGGTAATGCAAACGATGTTGGCATCCCCCCTGACACGTGATAGGGGAAACGAAGATTCCCGAAGACCACCGCGACCCTAGCAGACGATGGCCGTGCACTATAGCGGTCGACTGGAGAAACGAAGATGGTGAGAGCATCTGTGTATTTCTTAAGCAGCTGCCGTTAGAGACCTGAGTTCGAGACTTGACACTAAACAAAAAAAATTAAATTCTCTTCCAGACTTGACAAAATCTGGTAATTTTTCCCTAGTGATTAACATAATAATAGCATGGGTTAAGATAAATCAATAATGCAAAAATAATGTATACACTTTACTTTTATCTTACAGACTTGACATAATAAGAATATATAATAATGTTTGATACATGCTCAACTTACTCTTCATTCGAGCAAAACATTTATGGTGACTGTTTTTGCTGCAGAACAATTGCTGCTGTGAGCATTCAAGACACACTTATTCGCATATACTGCACAGCAGTTATCACATGGGTAAGTCTTGTAGACGATGGCAAATGGCAAATACTTGCTCTTGCTTCCCGATGAACGACAAATATTGCCTTTGCACTTATTGTTATGCCAATACAGGTTATCACTGCGGGTAAACACAGCATCGCAACAATCACAGTGGAATGCCTTGAATGCTGCGCTGAACATGCAATGGCCACTTTCATGTCGGTGTGCATTATAACTTTTACTAAAAGTATTTCCATAACAGAAACATAAATACCGTAATGTTTGCGGTGACTCTTCAGGGAACCTTGTTGACGATGCCGACGGTGTTAAAGATGGTAAGTCTTCAACCATTGATTCTGTCTTCATATTATAGCGGAGTACACAATTGTAGTAGATGAATGTAGTCGTAACGATCTGCTTTCCACCAACACACTCGCAGACGAAAATACATCCGTTTTTACATAATGCTCGCTTGTATACTGTTAACACTACATGCTAGTTTGCGTTGCCTGTCTCGGGTTGCCTCAGTAGATGACTGCTGGCTGTGTGGTGCAAACGTCAACATGGTTGCTGAACTGAAATATGTTACCGTATCAGGTGATCGCTGTCTAGCCTGCGAAGTTGACAATTCGACCTCTCAACTTCTTTACACTCGTTCATCTTTCAGTGTTGGAGTTGCCTTGTTTTTATTTTGCTGCTGCTGCTGCTGCTCACTCCTGATGTCTTACACCATTTCCTGGAATGTGGTGTGTCTGTAACAGTAGCACTACCTTGAAAACATTCTACGCATGAGAGACAGTCAATAAATAATCTCTTCGGCCTGTTGCAGATACAGGTAGATGTTTGTAGATGGATTTTATTTCGTGTTGTGCATATGTGAGAAGGATTTCTCTAGGCAGGTATACAAGCTCGGTATCTTTGTCGAGTGCTGCAAGTGATTTAATCTTTCCATATGCCACGATAGCCGATAAAATTTTCTGACCACTAGAACAGCATACCATTATTTTTATTATGTCCTTTCGACGAGAGAAAGAAGTTCTGAGCGATGTGTGGTGGTGGTACGAACAGTTTTTATAGACCTAAAAGTGAGTAGGCTGGACAGATGCGATATCCTTTACCTACACCAGTTTATTCGAAGTTATATTTTAAAGACATGGTAATTTTGCAGCTTGATGTATAAAAACTAATTAAATTGTTACCTTCTACTGTATAACTGAATTCCTCTCCTTAAGGGGCGTGCATGTGTGACTCGACTGGTCTGCCACCCTGGAACCTGACGCATCTCTCTGCTATTATGTACCATCCTTCGACTTGCCGAGACCTGTACGGTGCTTGTGTCTCCGGCCGACCGCCTGGGGCAGCCTTACAGATTCCCACGATGTTAGTCGGTCGGGTCGGGTCGGATGTGTTCTGCAGTTAATGCTGCGAGTTTTGGCTGTACTCTGAATTTGATGGTTTCGTTTCACTCGTTTCGTACGGAAGACGTTTGCTGTTCTGTTATATTGACCAGGATGGTCTGGTCTTGTCTAGCATCTTTTAACACATCGTATAGCATCCGACACTTGGGTAATGTGATTACGCTGGTTGGTGAGTTCTTATAACTATTTTCCTTTACATTTTATTTTTATATGGTTTGCATCAGTGTGTAGCAGTGATATCCTTATCGCATCTGTGCATCTCGGCTTCGCAAAAGTTTTTTTAAGCTAACGTGGCGTACAGCGTTCGATGCTCTCGCAATATACACTGGTTGATAACTGCTTATAATTATTTACTTTTATAATAATTTTTTATAATTGTTTTCATCAGCATGTAGCAGTGACGTCTATCTTGTACGACTAATGGTTTTAATGTAAGTTGTTTTGTGGCAAGTAAAGAAACAGTCTTTACAAATTGCATAATGTGTATCGTATTTTACTCGTTGTAGCCATTTTTGCGGTTGGCCCTTGTGATCATTCGTTCTTTCTCATGTCGGCGAGCCTTCTAGCTTTTACTAAACTACTTGGCATGATAGCAACACTGATATTACTATTATGGACTGTAGCTCCATCGGGTATTTTTTATATATTGTGACTCGTTATGTATGGCATCGTGCTTGTGATGTACTTGCATATATGCCAGTCCTTTATTGTTTGTTAAGTGATTGATTTTTCATGTACAGGGAGGTTTCATATCATTGACACTGTTTCCCCGACCCTTGCACTAGGCTGATGGTGTTTATTTATATTAACACGTACATACACTGAGGAGCCAAAAAAACTTGTGTATGCGTGCGTATGCAAATAACAGAGGTACTGAACCAATCAGAATAACGCGATGCTGTCGGCAGCACCTATATAAGACAACAAGCGTCTGACAAAGATGCTAGATCGGTTACTGCTGCTACAATGGCAGGTTATCAAGATTTAAGTGAGTTTGAACGTGGTGTTATAGTCGNTCTCCGAGGTAGCTATAACATTTGGATTTTCGCGTACGACCATTTCACGAGTGTACCGCGAATATCGGGAATCCGGTAAAACATCAAATCTTCGACATCACTGCGGCCGGAAAACGATCGTGAACGAACGCGACAAACGACGACTGACGAGAATAATTAAACGTGACAGACGTGCAACACTTTCTCAAATTGGCGCAGATTTCAATGCTGGGGCATCAACAAGTGCCAGCGTGCGAACTTTTCAACAGGCCATCATTGATATGGGCTTTCGGAGCCGAAGGCCTACACGGTATTAGGCAGGTGTACCAGTTTTTTTGGCTCTTCAGTGTATTTTAGTGTAACCTGCAACTACGCATGTCTTATCGGTACAATTGTATTTCGTTTTATTTTTCAATATACGACTGGNTTGATATGGGCTTTCGGAGCCGAAGGCCTACACGATATTAGGCAGGTGTACCAGTTTTTTTGGCTCTTCAGTGTATTTTAGTGTAACCTGCAACTACGCATGTCTTATCGGTACAATTGTATTTCGTTTTATTTTTCAATATACGACTGATTAAGTGTTACCCAGTCTAACGATAACTCGGGCCGCCGACCCTTGTGTTGGACTGATGGTGTATGTTTGTATTGTTATGCATGTATTTTACCGTTACCCACGACTATGTGCATCATGCACGCAGTGCATTTGTATATATGTTGATATTTTCGCTTTTAGTTGTTTGTCATATGTTACCTATGCTAGTGTTTATTTATGTAGGTCATATATATGTGTGTATATATACATATATAATATATATACATCANACGACTATGTGCATCATGCACGCAGTGCATTTGTATATATGTTGATATTTTCGCTTTTAGTTGTTTGTCATATGTTAGTGTTTATTTATGTAGGTCATATATATGTGTGTATATATACATNGCCCTGTTCATGGATGGGAGCGATGAATATGTTATGAATTTGATGGTTGTATCTTAAACTGTTCAGAAATTATAGCCGGCTATGCTTGTACGAGGGCTTAATGCCCGATTGTCTCTACGGTCCTATTCATCAAGGGCGGTGCCAATGTTATGAATTTGGTGGCTGTATCTTAAACGGTTCGGGAATTAGTCAACTATGCTTATAAGTGGGTGTACTTGATGCGTGCGCGCGGTGCGACTGTAGGCTAACATGCGTGGACAAGCCTTGCTCCGTGCCGCGCAGGTGGAATGACAGAGCTTGAGACTCGTCCCCGCCAGGGCACTAAGAGAAAAAGACCAGACGGAAAATGAGAGAACCAAGGTGGAATGGCAGAGCATGAGACTTGTCCCCGCTAGATGCCAAGTGAAATGAGACTAGAAGGAATATGAGAAATCCCGCGAGTATGCCAACCCGTCCGCAGCCTGGTGGCGGGCACGGGAATTAAAGTATAAAACTTTTACTTATATATATTATGTGCGCGTGTATGTGGTGCCTGCAGTTTTTCGTATGTGAACATTCGACATTAAACGACCTCTTTTTTTCGCGGTTACAAGTTTATTGCCTGATGTGTGAGTTGGTTGTTGTGTGTGTGTACGCAATTTCTTCTCCTAACACTTCCCATGCAATGGCAGTTGTGTGGTCAATGCCTTGGACTGGCGTCGCAAGGGGTGCTGGAACGATCCCGCATGCCTCCTGCATTTTTTGAGTTCCGAAACACCTAAAAAAAATTTCCAGTACTCCTGGCTTCCGCTGCACTGTATTCGATTTGACCTATCTAAAGGGACAAAAGTTATGTTACGGGTCCTGGTTCTAAAATGGTTTTAATAATAAAATGAAATTACATTCATTGTACTACATCCATTTATTTGGCGATTAACCTAAAAAAAACATAACTTTGTATATACATAATGTTTATTTTCTATTTTAGTAAGGTAATTTGGGTAATTTTCTTAATAACGTTATAAATGGGTCAGAAGAGATCATCATATATTTGATTAAATCTAAATTTGATCATGCTCGTGAGCTTTTGCATGTGTGACCCAATCTTACTTTCCGGATTTCTTTATTTTTTCTTCTGCGGCCTCTTCGGACATCTGGTCTATTGGTATGATAGATTCTTGTACAATAATGGAACCACGAACAAGGATCTTGTGCAGGGTTGGAGGCATGATGTACCATCCATACAAATTCAAATACATGACTCTTATCTCTTCACAATAAAATATAAATTTTGTTGCATCTATTTCTAGACCTGTTGCAATGGTTCGCAATATGATGCTTAAGCTATATATTAGTTTTTCGTCTAAACTAGTAATATTAGCAGTTGTTTGGGAACTAGCAAAAAAGCCATCGTTGCTAGTTCCCATTCCTGATCTTACTTTGTTAATGAAGCCCACAACCTTAAATTGATTTACAATTTTTTTTTCTTATCATTTATTTTTTCCCGGTCCTCTTAGTTGCCATTATTTAATATCTAGGCGATAGGCAATTTTGAGGAGGCATTCCATAGTCCTTATGTATGTATGCAGGCTGGAGATACCAAACTTGTACATGTTTGGGTCCGCGACATGCTCAGCAGATGGCTCAACTAAATTTAATGATTTTCCACTAGCTTTACAAATGTAGCATTTTTGTGTGGATTTATTGTCTGCTAACACGTTGCATATTTTTCCATCTATCATTGTCAAAATGAATTGATGACTAATTGTGACATCTTTGTTTAATTTTGTGATTTTCGTAGGCAACAGTAATTCAATTTGTTTCTCCACATTTTCACATTCTTTTTTTTATCAGCGATGTTGTTTATTTTTTGTATATAAATTTAATAACACGGCAGAATCGTGGCGAAGATGGACGGGGATTTTGCCATATCATTTCGCTGTTAGCTCCAATAATTCGTATTGGTACGATCGATACAATAAACATGTATTCAGCAGTGCATTCCGAGTCTGCAATGCTTGCTTGTATATACTGTGACCAGATGAGCCATCACAGCCCCATTTGTAAATCAGTGTTGTTGAGACTTGTCAGGACGTCTCCAAGCACATCTTGGCATAGACTTGTAGCTGTGTGGTCTACAACAGCCTGAATATTAACCTCAGCAGATGTCAGTTACTATAATGTTTTCCACAGCGGGGTAACACTTTTGCTTAGTCTTATGTAATTGATCGCATGTAGGGTATAAGTTGCAGCCTCTTTCTCTAGCCTCTTATTGAGTGTTTTTATATTGATCGACAGTAAAATTGTTGTAAACAAAAAATGCCAAAGCTTCATCAGGAGTAAAAGGTCGCACTTTCTGTCCCGCATCTATAGTATTTTTTGCTTTTACGTAGCATGTGGCGCGTTTTGGTGAAGCTGCAGACATTTCTTTTATCAGATTAGCAGCGTCTCGTTTACCTCTGGCTCGTTCACTTACTTCAACAGCAAACGTTATTTATTCAGAACCAAAATCCTTCAGTAAACTCTTCACTTTTCTTAATTTAGTATTTCGCGAACTTTCCTTAAATAACTTATTTGAGCGACCTATTCCACTAGATCCAGGTGTGACATTTTTATTAGATGAAAGCTGCGTCACTTCAACGACGATTTCTTCTTCGAGCCAATCTTTGTATTGCCTAGAGAATAAATCTTGACGTCTTTGTTTCTAAACTCATTTTAACATAATTTTTTCACCTTCTCTTTTCGCAAGGGCTTTTATTTACTTCTCTTGGTGTTCATCGAAGGTTTGATTGATGAAGAAAGATTTCAAGAAGTCAACCATTGTTTGTAATAGTTTCTTCGTGTTAGTAGAGCGCCACACATCAAAAAATTCTTTCGCTTGGGCCACGTATCTATCGACAAAATGTACAAAATCTAAAAAATCGCATAAAATTGCAACGAATGGGTATATTTTTTATAAGAAAAACACAAAAGTTAATCCTTGACTACACTTTACTCAAAAAATATAACATTGCAAAGTCGGACAACTTGTGAATTTTGGCCGAATTTTCTCATGTTTAGTTGTTATCTTCTTCTTACTTTAGAATTTATTTATAGTTATTTATTATTAATGCATAAATAAAATATTAGTACCTGTATAAGACGATTCCATCACTGAATAAACGTTAAATATCCAACACTTCATCACACAACACGCGCAAACTCAATGACGATCACGTCGAATTGCGAACAGTTTTCTACCTGCTTTGGCGAAAGGGTTCGGGTGCGTCCCTATTGTATGTTATCGCTATTCCAAGGGTAGGAATCGTTTCTTGGAACACATTAGTTAAGCTGTTGTAGGCATTATTTTAAATTAGTTTCGTTATAAGTTTTTATACCTTTCGTCTAGCTAGGTTAGTCAAATCGAATACTGTGCGATGGTTGAACTCGCCTCCCTGATGATAGCAGGCCCCTGCTGGTGACTAGTGAACCAACTTCACATGCACGAAATGGCCGCGCCAATTCCGGCGTTCCGAGTCGCCTACTGTAGAACTTCACACACTCTGGTGGTGGGTATGGGAATCAAATATGGCGTCAGGCGCGGGAATTAAAAATGAAAGATTTAAAAGGAGAGATCTTAGCACACTCTGGTGGTCGATGTGGAAATCAATGATGGCCGTCTACAGCAGAAGACGTCGTTGGTAATGGAGGGCGTGAAAAGCAAGAGAGGGTTGGGGGACGAGAGAGAAAATAATGGAAACTGGAAGGAATATGAGAAAACCCCGAGGGATAGAACGGACGGGTGGCAGGAAGGAATGAGAAGGCACAAGAGAAATAAAACACAAGAGAGAAATATAAAGGAGACCGGAAGGAATATGAGAGAACCTCCCGAGGGATAGAATGGACTTGAAAAAATGACAGAGCACGAGAAAAAATATCCGAATGAAAGAGCGGGAGAAATGTAATCGGAATGATAGAACATGAAGTACCAAGGTGGAATGAGAGCAGGAGGGAAAAAAATCCGGAGGGGGAAAAGGGAAATTCCGAAGGAAAAAGAGAAACCCAAGATGTCCGCCGCAAACGAGGAATGACAAAGCAGGTTGGTTCCGCGTAATGTTATCCAAGATGGCCGCCTGCTCGTCCGCATACAGCATCCAGTTCTGCCAGTTCTCATTTCATTCTACTTTTTCTACATAACTGCTGTAACGTAGGTACTAGGGGGAGTTAAAGTTGTATTCTTATCCATCATAACCTTCAATTTTCATACTTGTTTTGCTATTAAACAGCACAATGACAGAGGAAGGGTTACTCTGGTAGACAACTAGACCAAAGCGGATAATTGTTAGCATAAAAATGTGGAAATAAGAAAAGTACACTACGTGTAGAACCAATGATCATGGAATGTAGTTGGACAGCCCAAGCATGTGTGCAGGTTTATGTTGTTGCAAATTAATCCCTCCAACCCCGGAAACATAACCAACTTCATATTCATGTAATTTGTTGTGAAAGTGAGATAACATGGAAGTTTGATAGGTGAGGTACGGCATTGGTTACACGGAAAACTTTTCACATTTGTGTCGACGTTTCTTGGTTATTCTGTATAGTGTTACAGTTTTTGAACGTGTGTTAAAATAAATGCGTTTTGTTATAACCTTTGATCATCCATCCGTTATAGACGGCGGTCATGTTATGTTAGTGTCTCGATATTCCAATGTCGGAATTAAAGCTGTGCAAAAGTTATGTGAAAACCTAATGCGTTTTTATTATTATTTTGCGTCTGCTCTGTTATAGCCGTGAGCACTAAGATGGTTGGCAAGAAATGCTCAAATCGGTAAGATTTTTAAACTTTATTTTCTATTCTGGGGGGAAACACACGGGTAGCTCTTTTTTTTATTTAAATTGTTAGTGCATTCCTTGCGCAGTTTGGTATCGCATTTTTATTACACGCTAAATCATTGAAATTCAATAATTTTTCTCTGGCCTTCGGTTGTAGTTCCAGGGACATGCGGTACGTTAGCTAATGTCCGCTCCTCTCGTTAGAAGTGGAGATATATGCGAGTGCAAGGAACATGAAGGCTGTGATGTAGTGTGTAGGCGGTGGCAGAAGTCTTTCGCAAAACCGGTTTTGCGGATGCCGATTGCGGCATGAGTTTCTGCGAGTGGGGGGAAGGGACGCAATACGCCTCGTCCCAAAGCGTGCTAGCATTGTTGTTTTGGAGAGGTAGAACGCGGTTCCGCTCTCCCCTTCCCACGTCTGTAGAAAAAAAAGATGGCAAACTTGACCTTGGAAGCAGCGTCACGGGATTTGGGCTGCGCTCGGCCCGGCCAGGCACCGGTCCGTGCCGAGTTGTAGTTTCGATTCGGCATCTGTCGGTCGGTCCCGTGCGTCTTCGGGCGCCCCTCCCTTCCTCTACATCATCCCTCCCCCCCTATATTTTTACTTACATCGCTGCGTGGTTTCTGGAGCGCTCGCGGGATTGCACCAGTGGTCGGGTGACGTTTGTCGAATTATTGCCGTGTTTGTTTTGGAAGCGGTCGGTGCGCGGGCGGAACCCCGCTGTTCCGTATTTTCCTCCTGTCAGTTTGCGCAACGTTCCTATCTAGTGCGTCAGCATGAACGAGCTGGGCGTAGGTGAAGGTGTCATCAGATCGGAAAACAAGCGGAGTTTAATATCAAAGGTAAGAAAATTATTTTTTCTTCTCCGCCTCTTCAAACATAACCGAATCAAGCTGTTAGGTAAATATTTTGCACACGCGCCGAACTCTTTGTATATATATTTTAATCAGTTAACAGGATAGAAACCACTGTTCGCGTGGATAATAATGCGATGATATGCACGAAATCAGCAGCGCGTGTATTATGACAAGTGTCGGAAGTGTTTTGAGGATGGTTGTGGGTGGTTACGCAATGTTCCGCAGGCCGGCCGAACTGCGCAAATCGCCGGCCCTCTGACGTCGGCTGTCGCGTCCCCCCCCCCTTCTAGGTTTGCCCTTGGGTGGTTGGGTGTTATCGAGCGGGTCCTGCAGGACGTTGCTTCGATCCTTGCGTGGGTTTCGCAACCCCCTCCCGTCTTGAAGGTTCACGGGTCCGCATCTTTGCAGTATGGCGGATCTCGCAGTGTGCAACCGGTCTGCTGTTTAGTAAGGGTCGAAATAATAATACGGTGCATTGTTGCTTGAGATGTTCGTCGTATTGATAACACCCCCTTCACCCTTGTATTTTAAAATTTAACATCTGTTTGTATCGCCCAAGGATTTTTATGAAATCTTGGAGTTACAAATTTTTTGATGAATGGTCTTTAAATTTAGGATTGAACTTGCCATGGTTCAAAACGTGGTATTATTTTAACGTATGCTACACACCGAGCTCGAAATTGGTAAAACTTTAAGCTTTAGAAAATGAGGTCGGCATGCATTTTCAGTTTTTCAATATNTCAAGAAAACGAAATTAAGGTAAAAAAAGGTAACTTATCGATTGCAGGTTTAATTCGTTTTGTTGACGAACTGTCTTTGGTATTCGTATTGGTTGCAGATAGAGATTTTTTAATTTAACAAGTCACTGTCGAAACAGGAAGATGCCGCTGCGCCTGTCGGCACGTAGACTTCCGGGTTGGCGGCGGATGAGACATACGCTGCGGGGTTGACTTGACATGCGTTTCCTCGTCACGTCTTTATCGTGCTGTGTTCGGGGCATTTGCCAGAATGTTGTGGTTTTGATGATCGGGCACATGGTGTGTGCGTTTTCGCATTAGGTGGCCTTGGTCAGTTGCTCGTGTTGCAGGTTGATTAATTGGAAAAGTGTTTATTGCACAATGAACCGGCAATACAGGAATATACAGGCACAATAATGAACAGTAAACAAAAAAAAACCGCATGCCAGCGGGAATCACACTCTTCAACACAATAAGAAAATGGTGCACCAGAAGAGAAACTGAAGCAAGCGAAAAAATAATTAGTGAAGCACAGGTGGGGAAAATAACCCAAACCCCAGACACGAAAGAAAAAGTCTACAGGAACATAAATATGGGAGTAAGGAAAATAAATGCGAAAATAAGAATAAAATTAAAGGAAGGAGAAAACAAAATTTGCAGGTGTAATTGTGATTACGGGTATGAGGCCCCTCGCAACCATAGGTTTAAATAGAAATTTGTAAAAACCAGAACACTGAAGCGAAAAGGAAAAATATTGGTGTATATTGTGAGTATACGGCCCCACAAATCCATAGGTGTAAATGTTAGTGAAAACCAAAGGTAAACGACAACCATAGCGACAAGGCACAGATTAACCTACAGGGAATAATAAACAAATAAAAATAAATATAGGTGTAATTTGCGGGTATACGACACCACACAACCATAGGTAGTGTTGTAATTGTGAATGCACTGTGCAACCAATAAAAATTAATAACAGAAAATAAAATATGACAAACTGAAAAGAAAGTGCAAATACGAAAGTAACCAAAAAAATGGAGGGGTGAAACGGAATTTCTTATACCCACAACGAGGTTCGTGACAGGCAACCGCCGTGATTGGCCGAACGAGAAGCCAATCACGGCTGGGGAAGTAAGTAGTGACGGAAGAGCAGAAAGATGAGAGCGCTGAAATGAAATACCTAAGATAAACAAACATAACAATAAATAATAATTAAAAAGAACAGACCGCATCAACAAACAGAAAAGGAAACGAAGGTCACCACCAGGAGAGGCGAAAACGGGAACAGTGACCAGAGACAGGGAATAAAACCAGGGACAGGGAATAAAACCAGGATATCGGAATTGAAAAGGGACAAAAACCTAATAATTAAGCCGCGAAAAAAACACCAATCAGAGACTTCCGACCACGTAAAACTAAAAACGTACATGTTTCAGCTTATTGTGCAAACTCCACTCTACAAACTTGCTGCTTTTTCTAGGAAATTAAGCAAATAACATGTAAAAGTATTTGAAAATACAGATTACACGCCTTAAGTGTAATTTTGCAAACAAAATCGTTTTAAAACCAAGATTTTTGCACTTATCTGCCGCTGATGTATACCGCGGCAGGCTCTCCGCGCTTTTACAAAGATTGTTCCCGGCAGCGCTCAGCGCGCTTTAGATGAGGTTGATTTCAGGTTATATGCAACTGAAATTAACATTTGACGTCACTCGTGATGCATTAATTCTGGTATAGTAGCGCAACATTTAGGCCTATGTAAAAATATGCACAGTAAGACATTAAAAAATTGTCGCCTCTCTAAATGCCCGAATTATCTGCGAGCCGTATGTCGTGTATGTTCGTATATCGTAATAAACAATTCGTGGATATTGTATGACTTACAAAATTAATCCTCGAGTCTAATATATACTGTTGCACATATGACTTAAATTTCATGTATCGATGGGAATGTTTATGAAAATGTATTAGCGTTTGGAAAAGAAATATTCTTTCTCGTAACTTTTACATATTGATAGAGGTCGCTCCCGGATTTTCGCACGTGAGTCGTGCCGGACAATGGCGCTGGTTGGCGGGTTTTCTCGGGATCTCCCTACTTCCCTCGCCCGTGCATTCCGGCGCTGCTCCATGCTCGCCTCGCTTCACCCTCATCGACTCTCAAGATCTCTATAATAAAAGCCGCGAAAATCTCTCCACTCTAACTTGTATTTTTTACTTGTAAGTACTCTTCCCTCGCAAACTAATCTTACTTCACCCTCATCCGCTCTCAAGACCTCGTTGTTAAGAGCCGCCCAAACCTCTCCTCACCATATTAATAGCTTATTATATGTCTGCGTGCTACCTGACACGCACGTGAAGCTTAGTGTCATAGGTCTTTATTTTCCTATATTATTTTTCAAACACAGAATTGGTACGTTGTCCTTCATGCACGTAGTGGAGCGCTGTGAAACATCGCACTTTCTTCAGCGCCGTGGTTGTGGCACCATAGTACATTGTCAGCACGTAAGCGTGTTTTTGGTCTCTAAGGTTGGGATTACGATGACTTCACGTAATACGTAACGAGTAACACGTTCACGTAAGCCGGCTACACCTTGATTGTTTTTCAAGGATGCCCATTACGATCGTTTCACATAACGCTCATGTGATGGGAAAAGCTTGTCAATGTCTGGCGTTTGTGTGATACGTGGTTCTGCTTCACTTGTACTCGCTGGCCAATCACAATAGGGAAGATTTTGTGTTTTCTTTGCTTTTCATGGGTTAATTTTTATTTTTGCGATGTCATCTTCTAAGTTTTTGTTCATGTACCGCACATAAACACTTAACAAAAAGTTTGGAATATACATACAGAATGCAAAACAGTGTGGAATATGTAGAAAATAAAGCATATCAATTAGAAGTTAACAACGGTATCTATACAAAACGTCAAAAGTGTTTTTAACGAAAAATAACATTTTTCTAATATCACAGGCAAACACGAACAACAAAATAAACTTAATGGTGTCTATGACTAGGGAGGGTTTCTTTCTTCCCACTGCAACTTAGTATCGTGTATGGCCTCCATGTGCACTGTACAGGTCCTTAAACACGCCGCTGCAGGCTTGTAATCAACGTGTTATCTTCCGGACGAGGGACCCATTCCATCTGGGCAGCTCTTATGAGATCCTGAAGTGTTTCTGGAGGTTGTGTACGGTTATAAACTGCTGTTTTCAACTTCCAAACGAACTACAAACTCCTACCACCCGAACTGCCTTATCTCAAAATATTCCATACTTTTTGTGATGTGTGCAACTTTCTCCTGGGAATGACGACGAAAGTGCTGTAGNCCAAGCATGTACAAATGCGTTAGTGCGCTCTCTGTTTATCACAAACGAACTACAAACTCCTACCACCCGAACTGCCTTATCTCAAAATATTCCATACTTTTTGTGATGTGTGCAACTTTCTCCTGGGAATGACGACGAAAGTGCTGTAGAAGTTAGGATAGGATTTTTATTTTTTAACTCGTAAATATTTTAATAAGTTTACGTTGTCACTGTTCATTATGTTTCTTAGAGGTGCAAAAATGCTTGCATGAAATGCAGAATTTTTTACCATTAAGTATGCAACTTTTGTCAGCCCTAGTTCATTAAACACAATTTAATTTTCTTGGCAGATCAAAGTAAATACAGTAATACTGATGATGAAAAATTTCCCGGTTGATACTAAAGAGCTTAAAATAAGCTGGGTCAATTCCCATTTACAACTGCTGTGGGAAAATTCTTGTTGGCGTCTTATGAATTCACCTACTTGCATTTGCAGATATAATTTCTTATCAGGACTGGTGTAACGTAGTTTTCTCCTGCGGGTTGACTTTTACCTCAGCAAATAATAAGCCAGTAACAGTACATTGAAGTGTAGGAAAAAAACTAGGATACACGTGTAGGTTCATCTCAGAATAATATAACTGTATAAACTTCGGTATGGACGTCCTTACTTTCTGGAGTAGTCTATAGATACACCAAGCATTGTCCTCAGTTTGTATTATTCCAAGGTGGTGGTACGCTTATTTCGACATCCTGTTCGAGGATATACAAGATAAGCTTGGTAATTTTTATATCAGTGAACTAAGGAGCCATGGCTTTGATCCCAAACTCGGATGAGTGTGGGGGCACAATGTCCTGCTGGAAGAGACCAAATCCGTCAGGATAAACGCAGGACATGAATGGCTACAAAAACATCCTAAATGAGGTGTACAAAACGTTCACCGGTCCTTAACGTTTGCACATGCACGAAGGATCGTGAAGGTGTCAGCGGAACATCCCCCATACTATTACTGAGCCACTGCCAGCCGGTACGGCAGCTTACTGTTCTGCGGGATTCATTAATTAGTGTTTTTTTTCTACATGCGGACATTTACATGTGCCCGAATACGTCTGAAATGTGACTACACAGAACAGGCAACGCATTTCCAGTCGGCGTTTGCCCAGTAAAGGCGTACCCGAGCCCACACGAGGCGTATAGCTGCGCCGTGCGGTTGGCCGTAGTACTGTGGTATATTGCACAGTCCTCGCGCCCATGTTCGAGGCCACAGTATTGGATTGCAGTGCTGTTTGCGGCTGTGTTGTACACCTGCCGCTGGAAACGAGACTCGACACTGGTCACGTTCATCTCTACTTTATCCATTCCGAAAGGGACAGCTTGTATTACTACTAGGCCTGTTCGCGCACGTGCGTCAAAGAAATTATTTTATAATTGTACCAAACATTGTAGACAAACGACGACTGACGAGAATCATTAAACGTGACAGACGTGCAACCCTTTCTCAAATTGGCGCAGATTGGATTTGTGGACTGCCCTGCAGGATTCATGGTGTGAATTTCCTCCTGCATACCTTCATGTATTAGTCGAGTCCATGCCACGTCGGGGGAGGGGGGGAGGTACACGATATTAGGCAGGTGTACCAGTTTTTTTGGCCCTTCAGTTTATAACTAGTACGCATTGTATGCGATGACATTTTCCTCGAATAAAAAATTTTACACAGCCGGGTTACTGCAGATTTTTGCAAGTGGGAATCGTGCCGGACGATGCCGTTGGTCTGCGGGTTTTCTCGGGGATCTCCCGTTTCCCCGTCTTTTCATTCTGGCGCTGCTCCTTTCTCACCTCATTTCATCCTCAACGGCTCTCAAGACCTCGTTGTTAAGATCCGCCCAAATCTCTCAACTTAACACAAATTTTTGGGCACATTAGTTTTTATAAACCTCGGGGAATGCGGCACGATTGGTATTAACATTTCCAGTGTCTCCGAACTGGATGCGCTTCTGTGGCATGCTGTAGTTGGATGTCATCGCTCGGTGCTACTGTATTCCATCGATAGCGGGTCGGCCCGCGGTGACGGTTAATATTCATGTAATGCAGATAATCATGTTGCTAGTTTTAATAGTGCGGTATTCTAATGGAGTTTAGATTCATAAATGGCCCGTTCACGCAAGTCAAAGTGTTCACGGCTGGTTTTAAAACCAGTCAGAATTTCTTTTCTGCCTCCTCCCTATTCGTCCCAAAAAGTTCCCCTTTCTCCTCGACGGTGACAGGACCTGCCTCCCGTTAAAAGTGTAGGTAGAGATGAAACACGCCACACTCCCTACCAATCTCATGTAGTGTTTAAAACACTCTTTTAATAAAGCTTATACTTCCCCTTCCTATGTTCTAGTAGAACTCTTTCTACTTCGTAAATTGCATGCAGTTTGTAGTTCTTTGCTGTCCAGGGATTTTACGGTGCCTTTGCATGTTTTCACCCCTCCCTTTGTAGCTAAAATTAGGTTAGCATGGAAGGTAACCATTGCTTCAAACGCGGCCATGTTTGCCCAATCTCAGTAAATCCGCGAGCATGTTCCCTTGTAGTTAGAACCTTCCCTGCGTGTTGGGCTCAACACTGAAACTCACTTAGGTCCCATAAAAACACACAACGGTAAACTGCCCATGGCCTTCCTCGGAAGTTCACGAAGTGCTGCTCTGCTTAAGGGAAATTCTTGTAAAAAAATTTTTTTAAGCCCCCTAAGGTTACGTATAGTTATAACGAAGCATTGCGACGAGCCTTCCCAACACCGAGATACGCATTCTCAGGGAGCTGAATTTCTCGCCAATAATATCTGGGTATTACACGTGATGAAAACCGGTGGAAGATAAGTGTTAAAAACAAAATGCATTCTTCTTGAATTTTTTAGGGGAATACCCATAAGAGTGTACATTTTCCATATAGATAAGCAGTGTGTACTTTCTTGTAAAACATAAATTTACATATTGTTACATGGGACGCCTGAGGCGCGTATCTAGTTCATGAGCGATGGAGGTCTTAATAAAAATAAAATAAATTTTATTTCTAATTTATTCACACAGCTGTTATTGACAGCATTACATTATGTCTCCGCTATAACTCGAGGTGGGTCACCCCCCTCAGAGCCGGACCACGCATAACGGGAGTTCGCGGCAGGTACGAGCTACTGCACGTTACAATACACTCTACTCGTAGACGGGGTTTATCTTTCGCCGACAGCACCAGGGGCGCGGGAACATTGTACACCCCCTCCCCAAAGTATATTACCTTACGTCCCTTCATTAAATTAATAAATAATACATTGTACACTAATAGCAATAATAATGGCAACAATTTTTTTTAACATGCTGCATCGGAAATTTTTGTAAAAGGTTTATAGGCCTTCGCTTAAAATGGGAAAATCCTACCCGCTCAGTTACCAAACTCCCTTAGCACCTCCACTCTTCTCCTGCTGCCTTAATCCTCGTTAAGGAAACTGTCCCCCGTCATATTGGATTTTTGGTTTTTATAGCTCATGTTTTAAAAAAAAGACAATTCCGAAGTACGCCTATACCCAGCTAGCTATTGACCTTGCACTGCAGTACAGACATAACTACGGAACTACGAATTCATGGCTATGACACACTATTACTTCTGCAATCTTGGCAAAATCAATGTTGTGACGAAAAAACGAGTTCGTAGTTTATTCATTCATGACTGCATTGCTGTGCAAGACCAATATCGATTAAGTTTTAGAATGTCTGCGACATTAAAACTAAGACGAAACGAAACACTATCAGAAGCATTGCTGTTTCTCAGTTTTGGATTTCCTTATTTATGACATTTTAATTGGTTCTGCTGTAATGAGTTTGAATATTTTTACCTTCCAAAGAAACTAGATTATTGAAAACTAGCATAGTTGTCAACTTGAATTTAGTTAATTCTTTTGCAAAGTACTTACACGAAATGCACAAACGTTTGTGAAATTTGCCGTAGTACATTACATTTAGAAATGTATTTTTGTTTTCATTCCACTAAACGAAGCACTTGCCTCGCAACAAATTTTCTTGTCGGCATGCACTGACTGTGACGGAAGTATGTTTGCGTAAAATATTTAATTTCACATTTTACAAAGAACATCTAGGCAAAATACAATTTAGAGTGGGCGTTGCCGTTAATCATAGATTTCTGAATACCCTTTCCTTTTGAAATTGTGGTTTGTAGTTAGACTTGGGTCTCAACTTAACCTCTCTCTCTCTCTCTCTCTCTCTCTCTCTCTCTCTCTCTCTCTCTCTCTCTCTCTCCCTCTCCCNCTGCGGAACACACGAAACATCGATGATCTGTAGGCTGTCACGATCACTGGATCTTAAACCTTCGGGCTTTTTTTGTGGGGGTTCATATAAAAACGCTGGGGTAAGATGTGTGTGTCCAGTTGTAAATGACTCGTTGCTAGAATCCACGTCCTCCGTCGCGATAATCCATGTTGTTTCAGACATAACGCGTACTCCCTGTTTGTTGGTTTGCATATAAAAAGGTGACCACGATTTCGAACGTTTACATTACAGCTGCATATTTAGAGAAAATCTTGCATTAAGTAACATGAAAATTAAACACACAAAAAAAAACCGAAATACTCAATCCACTTTTACCCAAAAATAATTCAAATTATCAGGCCCCACGACATACAAAATCTTTACAGTGTGTATCGTGTTGTGCACGGTGGGTTACTTACCTTAGAAATTTGTGTGCTCTAACGGCGAAAAGAAACATGCCCGACTCCACTAACTACACAGTTGTCAGAATTTCTCGTTATTATCTAGTTTGTTCAGTTGCGAACATAAATGATGTTGGAGTTTTCATTGAGGCGTTATTTATACCTTAGTGAAGCGTAACTTCAGTGCTCACTACAGTGCAGTCCAGATCATTACATGTAGTGGTCGGTTTTAAAACTCAAATGGGTTTTCTTTGCCCCAAAAAAGATTTACCTGACACGAATCCTTCGGTGAATGCTAATTTCATCTCTGAACGTATTTTCACGTTGAGTTGAGATGGATTCCCAACCTCCAAGTAGCGTGCGTACTTACGTATGAATAAAAATTGAACGACGTATTTACATGCATCCATTCACACTTAGCGTACGTACGTAGAAGAGTCAGTAGCTCAACTTTCAACTTGTACGTTAAATACAGCTGAACTCACAATCAATCAGAATGTACGATTAACTTAAACTATCAGGGTAAAGTCATAAATACACAAAATTCTGTTTTATTTTGCCATATTTTTTCACAATTGCGCCATGTTTTGCACAATGCCTGTGAAAACAAAACGCAGAATGATAATTTCGCTTTGAAAAGTTAAGTTTTTGTTTGAATGTCGGTCAACAGAAAACGTGCGTGCAAGTGTACGTATGTGTACGTTACGAAGAGACTTTAAATACGCATTTAGTGTCACAAACTTCTCTAAAAACCGTGCGGCACTATGTTACTTATATTCAGTATCAGTTATGCTCAGTGATAAGCAGGGGTCGATTGGGCATGAATCAGCGTGGTGGTCTATGGGAGTCGAAGTTCCGCCGATCATGTCCTCGGAGACACTTTGGGACACGCCTGTGTTAAAGTGGTTGCAGATATCGCGGTAGTGCAGCGGCTAGAACGCTCGCCTCTCACCAAAGCGAATCGGGTTCGTTTCCCGGCGGGGTCACTCTCGGTTTTCGCACTGGGAATTATGCCGGGCGATCCCGTTGGTAGGCTGTTTTCTCAAGGATCTCCCGTTTCCCCAGCCTCTGCATTCCGGCGTTGCTCCACATCTACCTCGCCTCGCACTCGTCTCTTCCGACCTCATCAAGAGCCTCTGCACAACTTTTGCACATTATTTTTGCCAGGTCGTGCTTCCCCAGTCCTCTTCCGAATATGATAAATATTATTAGTTGTACATTTTTTTGTGATCTCTTTTTCGGCTGAGCTTTTGTGTTGAATCTTACGTAAAGTTATATTGCAATGTCCTATTTGTTTGACCACTTTGGGAACGTTCATTTGTCAAGACACGTGCTACTAACCATTCTTCCACGTCATAGTTGCTTGTCAGCTACCTGAAATGAGTACAATTTTAGTTTCAATGTGATAACCATAGAAAGTAAAAAGACCTGTGGATGACACTGCGTTTTTTTTCGTATTGGTTTATTTACCCTGAAACGTAATATTTAATAGTATACAGCCTCTATTAACCAGCCAGTTTTGATTTTATTTTACGGCACGTCTTAATAACTTGGCAAAACATTTCCATTTTCTGATATTTTAAATGCCCTGCCGAAACACAAGTAATGCTTTTAACTGTCTCACAGACCTTTGTAAACATGACGCCATCTAATAATGATCCTGTTGAAGCAGAAAGAGAGATAAATATGTCAGACCACTCTCTCCTACCACGGCGAATTGTATTAGATTCCTGGAGGAGTCCAGTTGTATTTTCGCTCGTGGGAAACTTTACGGACATTGCCACCGAGCGTTGGGTTTTCCCCAGTTACGCCAGTTTCCCCTACCGTTGCATTTCGTCTCTGCTCCACCTTCACTTCGCTTTACTCTCATCGGCTCTGAAAACCTCAGCTGCAAGTGCCGCCCAAGTATCTTGCTGTAATCGTTTTGCTTGAGTGGTTCCGCTAGAATGTTTTATAACGTACGTGGTTATAGTATGGCTGAATTTAAGCCTTCAGACATGTTTTTTTTTAGATTGCTTTTTATTATTTTGGTTAACTTAACTCAGTATTCTAGAAACGTACAGTATATCTCATTTATGTAAAAAAAAATTACTCCTTTCCGAAATATCTTTAATTATTTTTGTAACTATGCGGGAATAAGGCATTAGCAAAATGTATCCCTTCGGTGCATCATTTTTCAGGTAAATGCCCCCCCCCCTCCCGCTCTTACTTTTATTGGTAGATATTGTGTAAACCAAATGCCAGATAAATATTGATGTAATACGACGATTGACTTAATGGTGGTAAAATTCCCAATATTATAAAAATCTAAAATGACGCACTTGAAAATACTACTATAGTTTTACATATAGGTAGTAGGTAGTATAATAGTTTTGTGATAGTTCCTGGGGTCTTAGCGAGGTGCGTTGTACTATCCAGTCGCCAGATAAATCCCAAGACATAAAAGGTCGTAGCAAGTAATGTGCATTCCGCCGAAACTTGCCAAATAGCGTGTTGTCATTTCGGTTAAATTGATCCATGTCGGCATGACGTTTTCCCGCTGTAGATGAATGTTGCGTTTGGTGAAAATCGAGGGACGTTGTACCTGGTAAACACAGCATAGAAAAATTTATAAAACCGGTTTAGTGACAACCGGTTGCGTCGGCCTTGAATGGGCATTACCTCCCCCCCCCCATCCCCTAGCTTTTGCAGTTTGTTTCTCCTCTTACCACTCTGTAAGAAAGAATGCACTATGGATGGCATGGCGTATTAATAGCGCACACCTGTTTACGTTGTTTTTTTGCTTCGTTATTAAGAAACCTTGAGCAATAGTAGGTTATATGGTGTGGGCCCCTTAGTCTAAAGTGAGATTGTGGGTTGGGCTAGGAATATACGGTTTCGGCCGGATTAAGATTTTAGCAATTTGCAGGTCCCCCGGAATGGTAATTGTCCAGTGTCAACTTCCTAGATTGAGTGTAGAGATTTGGACGGCTTTTAACATAGAGGTCTTGATAGCCGACGAGGGTAAAGTGAGGTGGGTATGGAGCAGCGTCGGAATTCTGGGGCGGTGGAAACTGGAGGTCCCCGAGAAAACACGCCGACCAGCGGCATCGTCCGGCACGATTCCCTCACTCCAAAATCCGGGAGTGACCGCGCTGGGAATCGAACCCGCTTCGCCTAGGTGGGAGGCGAGCAGTCTGACCGCAACACCGCGGCTCCCTCCTAGATTGATGAAGAAAGGGGAAGAGTAGGACCTGTACGTTGTTTACGGTGTTTAATCACCCGTGGCATTAGGATAGCGTTGCCAAATTACTGGCGCATATTAAAGTGCTTATGAAAGTAGGGGTTTTTCTTTAACGGTTGAGCTGGACGTGTTGGGGAAAGGGGGGGGGGGTAATTGTTGGCACATCTCTGCTACACAGATGCGGTACTCAGATAAATGTTTCACTCTAAATTGTTTGGTTTTATTCGAGGGTTCAGCCTTCCCAAGCAAAGCATTTATCTACGTTTCGACTTCTGCTGTGTGAACCGAATTAGACTATGACATTCCTCATCATTTTTGCTTAATGCAAGCCGATTAAGTTTCTTGTCATGTTAGTTTTCTGATATTTCAGAATGTTTACGGTTTCAGTTCAGCAGTATTTGGGTAGGAAACAGTTTTTCTGATCCCGACCGAGAGTCGATGATGAGTGAGACGAGCACCGAATGATATTTTTGTCTTGTCGGTGGCCCCATTTCCAAAAATGAATTTGGCCATCAAGTTGTAATTTTGTCCAAGGCACTCGCCTTTTCTGGGCCTGTTCTTAAACTTATCATGCCTGCGTATGAAGTTTTCAGTTTTCGTACCAAACATGTTTTGGCCGTACGGTATCATACTTACCTTGCACTAGAAAGGTCACGAGTAAGATCCAGACTGTCAACGTGTGGTGTAGTTCCGTTCCATTCCATGCGTATGCGTGTTTCGCGTTCCCAGTTCCGACTGCTAGATTAAGTCCCTGTTAACCTCTGCATGGGTGGATTATTTTGAGTGTAAGGTCATGTAGAAATCAAAAAGTTACTTCACAAAAATTGTAACCAAGTACTAGTATTGCCTTAAATTATATGGAACTTAATTTTTTATTTACTACAAACTAAAGTTTGTACAATTTTGTCCAAAAAAAATCCGTTTATTTTTGTACTGGTGTTAATAATTACTGTAGGCAAACATATTCATAACAATAGGTCACCATATAAATCAATGATTTTCCTTTTATTTTATTTTTGTTTAATTATTTGACACAAAACATGTGTTCTTTAAAGGTGGTTAGAATAGTGTGCTAGAACTTGTCAAGTTTCCTTATTGTCATTTCCACAGCGCATCGATGACCTTAATTGACATACTGCCATTGCCAAGGGGACGAAAATTGCGCGGGCTGTACACACTTCGAAGTTACGGGACGAGTTAGCGGACTGCCCGTCGTAAATTTGCAATGTTAGTCCGGAACCAGAACATAAACATAAAAAGAAATTTTCCATGTTCACTGATTACGGACCACTCTTACTGCCAACGACACATTTACTTTTGTCTTAATCTTTGGTTACTCAGCGCTTCCGCCCAACTCAGCTGCGAATTGGACAGTGAAAACAGATCTGTTTACAGATAAACTGCGAATTGAAATGACCGCTTCCAGAGACCGAGGCGCGCGCGGCCGAATGGCGACAAGTGACTCGCATCATACACCTTGCTATAGAGCGTCTCACTCAGTTTGAAATGTGCTGTGTAATGTGTAATTCACTCTTTTTCCAATACATGATTTCTGTCGTTAACGCTGTCCTTGTTCCCAGGTGCACTGTTGCCTGATAAGTTATATTTTTGCAGCTTCAAAATGATATGCCATTTTCGTTGCGTACGCGACATGCAATCAGATTGATAGGGTTTCTCACAGGTTTCAGGTTCAAAGGAGCCGCTTGGCTTTGCGTCGCAGGATTGTATTCTCTTAAGAGTTGTCGGGGAGGTAAACAGATAAAATTATATTTATCAGGCCATTTCCTTCGCCACCCATTGTTACTCAGTCTGCCAGTTACGTCGCAAAGCTGGAGTAATCTGGCAACAGTGCGCGCCGTCCACACTGTATTGCAATCTAAGTGGGACGCTCTAAGTCGGAGGCAGCTTCGTCAGCGGCGCACTCGAGTCAACCAGAAAGGTGTAGTTTTTCGTAATCAAATCTTCATCTTCTACAGCCAGTTGTAGAAATGTCGGGATGTGTGGCCAGCAGACTGTCGCAAGTGCGAGTTCTCAGAGTGCTTCCAGCTAGACGGAGGCAGAGTGCTGTCATGTGAAGGTTTACAGAGCAAAGATAAAGTTATGTACTACTCGTACAGTAACCAGTGCAACGGAGCAAGAGGCCAAGCTGATTGGAGTGGAACAGTAGGCGAGTTGTCAGCGGTAGTTTGATTACACGTGACTCTGGTATTTTGATAACAGTACAACATGTCTGTTGGAATCAAAATGTGTACGAAATGAACTTTGTTATCAAAATATTTCAATAACAAGTCACGGGAATATATAATGTGAAGGAGAGCGAATTGTCCATTGTGTGAGAGATTTTCACTGAAAATATAATTTCCGCTCAGTCGAATTATTGCGCAAACATTTTATTTCGCGTTCTTCTGACATGATAGATGAAAACTCAGATTTGTGTGAACTTAAGCTTACATAGTTATGAAAGCGCTAAGGGCAACTCGGGTACGCGCGTCAAGGTGTCTTATAAGCTACTTTACGCGAAGCGCTGACCTGGCAACATGCTTCTTGTGTAACTTAAATGCGGCGAATGATTTATGCCCGGTTGCACCATTAACAGCCCTGAACCAAGATCCTAAAATCTTGGTTCAAACACGATCTTCAGTTGGATCCGAGTTCCAATGTAAGAGTGTTGTACAAACGCGAACTGCCGAGTTCCGATCGTAGATCTCCTGATCTCGGTTCGGAACTAGGATTGAGATGAAACGCTGTTTGTGATTGTCTCTGATTTCGGGACGTCATGATGCAACTGTTTATTTTAAAGTTCGGAGTCAATTTATAAGTTTCTGTGGACATTATCTCGTAAGACTAGGATTTTTTACTATATAATTTAGCTGAATGCACTGCAAAATTACCGTTTCAGTTGTTTTGTTTGATTGGAAACACTTTGCACACACTTTTTTCGTTATGTTTAATACCAATATTATTGACTAAGGTTAGTGCACATATAACTAGATCGTGCCATGTTAACTGTGCTTTTATCTTCACCTATATTCGACGCTGTATTTTTATGTGCCAAACAAAGCTTGAATATGAATTTTTAAATGTTTATGCCGTTTTTAAAACAAATTTACTTTTCAATATAACTTTGACATTTTAAAATAAAGTACTCAAATTTACTTGATCTGAGATCATCCTCATGAACCGCCAAAATGCACGGTTCAAGGCGAGGTTCAAATTGATCTTAATTTGGCGCGCCGAATACAATGGTGCAACAGCCAAATGTGCTGAACCAGGATCAAGCCGGTATTTGATCGATCCTAGATCATTGCTGAACCTCAATGGTGCAACCGGGCACTAGCCATTCCCACGCTTTAAAATATACATGAGAGCACTTAAATATACGAAAAGTGCTTCTAGTTATATTCATAAGAAATCTTAACAAAAAGAGGATGTCCTTCGCCCCTCCATCTTTTCCTCCAATTATTTTAAAATAGAAAAGAATGTTTACATAAAATTCTAGTTAACCTTTCGCCAGCGAATATCCTTAGTCAGGGAGTAGTAAGCGATTTAATTTTAAGACTTAAACCATCCTTAAAGATTTATTGTACGTGGTATTAGGAAATATTTATATATAAACAGATTTATAAACTAAAATATGCTTTTTTCATTTATTCACTTGCATGTTTTTTATGTGATAACATACGTCTTTAAAATCGGACCAGCACATGGGGTACCAGGACGGAAACTTTGATAAAACGTTTGCAGGGTAACCCATTACCACACTATAATTTTGTGACAAATAACACAATTGAAAAAGTGGTTTTGTTCGATTAGGTATACGATTACAATGCGACCATGACCTTGAGTTGGAACCGGCAATTTTGGGCTTGGGAAATCATTTCCGGGCAGTGTATCTCGTGACTCCGGTGTGCTTAGCGCGCTGATTTCGGTGTAAAACGAAAGATCTCTTCTTAATCCTTCGGTTTAAGCCAAAAAAAGTCAAATATCCATTTCGTTACTTTCATTTCATGCCCATATTTTAAAGAAAATGGTTTCTGCAAAACGCAGACTTATTGGCGTAAAAATGGGGTTTACGTGTTCCCGACACACACACACACACACACCAAGGTTTTTTTCTTTACAAAGTTTTCTTTTCATCTTAAACTGTTGAGCTTCATTTTTGCTACCACGCTGCGTAGACTTGTGGCTTTCTGCTGGACCGTTGGAGTCCCGCCCCGCACGTGCTCTAGTGTTGCAGTCGGCTGCCATTGATAACGAGCTATTGTCGCGGCCGGCTTATCGCTCAACAGCCCAGTGTGGTAACGCTGATAATTTCTGATATCGCCACCCGCCAGATTGAATTCGCGATAGCCAACTTTCACTGATGAAAAACTTTCCTTCGCACGATTATGTAAACTCAGCCACGTTTGCGGATGTCTCTTAGTGAAGGCGGGAAATATCGCGCATAACCCTTTTGCTGTATTTTGTAATTACTGTATAAAAAATCGTCCTGCATTCGGGAACGTCAAAAATATCGCCAGACATTTTTATAGTTATAACAGTACTTTCAAAATGGTTATCTCTAATCGGGGGGTTTTTTTGTTCAGAACTTGAAAAAGATCAGACCAGTAACATGCCTTTGTTATAACAATTTTTGTGTTTGTGTACGTGTGTACACATGCATGCATGCATACATGCATACATACATACATACATACATACATACATACATACATACATACATACATACATACNGGTTTTTTTTTTTTCAGAACTTGAAAAAGATCAGACCAGTAACATGCCTTTGTTATAACAATTTTTGTGTTTGTGTACGTGTGTACACATGCATGCATGCATGCATACATACATACATACTTACATACTTACATACATACTTACATACTTACATACTTACTTACTTACATACATACATACATACTTACTTACTTACTTACTTACTTACTTACTTACTTACTTACTTACTTACTTACTTACANCTTTCCCAGACTTTCGGACTGAACTTTGCGCTCTTAGAAGAGAATATGTTGCTTTTTACCTACATGTGATACCGGTGATTTTTACAGAAGAAAATTTTTTTGCTGCTCCTTCCTGTATACAAGCCTTCTCGTTCGTCACAATGTAATTTTAATCTTATCCAACCTCGACAATTGTTTAATGTAACCTGTCTTCCTAGTAGTTACTGCCTCTGGCCNCATGTTGCTTTTTACCTACATGTGATACCGGTGATTTTTACAGAAGAAAATTGTTTTGCTGCTCCTTCCTGTATACAAGCCTTCTCGTTCGTCAAAATGTAATTTTAATCTTATCCAACCTCGACAATTGTTTAATGTAACCTGTCTTCCTAGTAGTTGCTGCCTCTGGCCTTGTTACGTAATTACTTGTCATTTGCTTTCATTACAAACATTCCATTCCCTTTCTGTCCTAAATAATTTGCACGCTTAAATTCTTCGTGTAAATTCGATTTAATCTNTAATTTGCACGCTTAAATTCTTCGTGTAAATTCGATTTAATCTAAGCATACGCCAGAACGAAATACAATATTTTTTTCCGCGCAGAGATTGAATTATTTATTCAGTACGTTTCANCTGCCTCTGGCCTTGTTACGTAATTACTTGTCATTTGCTTTCATTACAAACATTCCATTCCCTTTCTGTCCTAAATCATTTGCACGCTTAACTTCTTCCTGTAAATTCGATTTCATCTAAGCATACGCCAGAACGAAATACAATATTTTTTTCCGCGCAGAGATTGAATTATTTATTCAGTACGTTTCANAATCTAAGCATACGCCAGAACGAAATACAATATTTTTTTCCGCGCAGAGATTGAATTATTTATTCAGTACGTTTCAGTTTTTCAGTCGTGTTGGAATTTGATTTTTCGTCACGCGTAGCATTAGTGGACATCTCTTCCTCTCCGAATATCTCAGAATCCGTGCGTTGGACTTTTCCCGGGCGTATTTCTGTGTGTCGTATCTATCTTGCATGGTAAAAGTAACTTCGCGGCATATCACAGCTGCAGTTATTGGGAATGCAAAGAAAACTATTAGAATTGCGTTATGTAGGAGTTTTCACGTGTGAAGCCCAGAACAAAAACTGTCACGTTTGGTCAATTTGTAACAGCCATTTTTGTAGGTAATATGAAGTGATGTGGCCCTGGTAAGTTTGAGTGTGCGCGTGCAAGGCAAGTCTGTAGATGTGTACAGTAAAAATTTTGGTTTACCATGCCTTGTTATGTATAGGAAGATTAAACTTGTAGGCAGCTCGAGGGTATACTCATCAGTCGAAAATACCGGTGGTGGATCTCTCTAATTGTCGCATGTCCGGGCGTTTTGTCACTCGAGCGTAACGCTCAAGTGTGTACGATGACAAGAAAACAGAACTGATTTCCTCTCAAATGGGCTTTAAAGTAATGCGATTGGTGTAATATTTTGAGATCAGTTGCGCTGAAAAGCATACGAAAAAATTAATGTACAGCTATAGATTTTATTCGCTATCGAATTTCGAAAGTAAACTTTAATGGGGGTTTTTTAATGTTTTTTTTTTTTTTTTTACAAAATCAGACTACCAACTGGACTTTCAATTAGCATAATCATGCAGCACGTAATTTCAGTATCATCGTACGTGGAGACTCGAAAGTAGCTCCAACTGGACAGAAAAAACATCCTGCCGCATGACAACTCGGTAAGACAGTGGGCCTGACAGGAACTTTATTCTCAGTGACGGTATTTTTGTTTACGCGGTAGAAGGATACGACTCGCATTGGAAAGATAGCAGATTCAATCCCGATCGATTTCGCGAAAGGTGTCACCTCCCCTCCTTCCCCTTTATCACCACCCAACGGAGTAATTTTCAATCCCCAAAGTGAGACGTTTATAGCGCGTAGATTAAGTCGCACCTAGGNTTATCACCACCCAACGGAGTAATTTTCAATCCCCAAAGTGAGACGTTTATAGCGCGTAGATTAAGTCGCACCTAGGAACTGTGCGACATCCACCTAGGTGTCAATTCCGTAAGGACATGTTGCAACCATTGTGGTGGTAGTTATGGTCCCGCCTAGCTGAAAATATTTTTCTTGCTAANAATTCCGTAAGGACATGTTGCAACCATTGTGGTGGTAGTTATGGTCCCGCCTAGCTGAAAATATTTTTCTTGCTAAAGGCCTAAGAGGTGCGGTAGCGCTAAGGACGACAGGCATGCGCATTAGATGCCTAGTGTCCCCCTACTCTCAAAGCGTGCAGCCTTTTCGATGGAAACTAGCTTGTTTGGGGCATCTAGTTTTGTCTACACCGTACCACAATACTACTATAAAAATTTCCTGTCGTAGTTGGGGCCGCGGTGTCTGAGCGGTTAGCCTGCTCGCCTCCCACCAAGGCGAACCGAGTTCAATTCCCGGACGGGTCACTTCCGGATTTTCACATGTGGGAATCTTGCCGGACGATGCCACTGGTCGGCGGGTTTTTTCGGGGACCTCCCATTTCCCCCGCCCTTTAATTCCGGCGCTGCTCCATACTCACCTCGCTTCACCTTCATTGGCTCTCAAGACCTCGTTGTTAAGAGCCTCCCAAATATATTCACTTCACTTAACTGTCGTAGTTGTTCTTCAGATAATATTGCTGAAGCTCTGCACGATTTTCGGAAACCAAAACTCTTATTTTGAATCAGTGATTTCAGTGCTTAGAATTATTTTACTGAATCTTCAGTTGAGCTATTATTATCCACTAGGGAATCAGTGGAAAGAGCTGAAGTTTTACTGCCGGCCAGTGCAATTAGCTAGGAATCAATAGGAATTAGTGTTTAGTAAGTAATTACCAGAAACTAAAATTATCAGTATAATTTTGCTGTTACAAGTGTATCAGTTCTAACAGATCTGCAGTGTAATTCAGTGATTTGGAGCAGTTTTAATTTGTCGATGTAGGAGTGTAGGAAGATGGTCACGGTCACTTTATCATCGTGTATATTTGCTCGGCTCCGCAGTTGCCGCGAGCGCAGCGGAGCTGTTGCTGCTGCTGTTAGGTACAGGGGGGGAGACGGCGGTACGCATCGCCACGTGGTGTAATGAGAGCGGCCCAAGGTCCCCCTTCAAGGCCGCGCTAATTGCGGAGGCCTCGCTGGGGCGCTGTCTCTAAAGTTACCGCGCATCCGTCGGCCTCATTGCTACATACCAGGAAATTTGGCGAACCCTTGACTGAGTGGGCGGCTCTTAACATATAGGTCTTGAGAGCCGATGAGGGTGAAGCGAGGTGAGTGTGGAACAGCGCCGGAATTCAAGGGCGAGAGAAACTGAAGATCCCCGAAAAAACCCGCCGACCAGCGGCATCGTCTGGCACGATTCCCATATGCGAAAATTTGGGGTCGACCCCGCCGGGAATCTAACACGGTTCGAGTTTGTGGGAAGCGAGTAGTCTAACCACTACACCACCGCGGCCCCTCGCGAGCCCGTGCCGCAGGAAAGAATGTGTTAGTGTAAAAATGTTTTGTCTGGTGGGGTTGACGCGTCCTGTGGAGGACTTGGAGCCAGTAGGAAACTCCTAGCTGCTGATTAGACAAATCAAAATGGACTACCTAGTTAGCCACAGCATTTCAAGCAATGTGCATACGCACACAACTGATTTTTTAGGGTATCTTAACTACTGATGCTAATATGTCCTGGTCGCGGACATGACTGGGTGACCGTCGCTGGACTGCTGAACGCGTCAGTTTTGCGGAAGTTGAATTTGTTTCATTTTTTTTAATTTTAGAGGGATTGATTTTGCCCAGTGATTCGGATGCATAACTGGTGGGAAAGAGTTCCATGGATAGGTAGGTAGATATCTAGCATTTCCGGTAGAACAAAATATACAGTAAAAATGTTTAGCGTTGCTTTCTCGTCACCTTCATTACGTTAAGAGCGCTGTCTACATACTGCCACTTGATGACGCAACGATTCACGAGCTTTAGGCCCCCAAAAGAAATTTACGAAACCACGTAGCGTGTCCCCTTATACCAATACACTTTTACTTCAGACGAGGTACGAATAATACTCTCGATAAATCATGCACATAATAAATGCTATTTCCGAGCCANATATGTCCTGGTCGCGGACATGACTGGGTGACCGTCGCTGGACTGCTGAACGCGTCAGTTTTGCGGAAGTTGAATTAGTTTAATTTTTTTTAATTTTAGAGGGATTGATTTTGCCCAGTGATTCGGATGCATAACTGGTGGGAAAGAGTTCCATGGATAGGTAGGTAGATATCTAGCATTTCCGGTAGAACAAAATATACAGTAAAAATGTTTAGCGTTGCTTTCTCGTCACCTTCATATTTCACCGAAGTTCGCACTACTCTTTACGTTAAGAGCGCTGTCTACATACTGCCACTTGAACTGCGTTGCTAAGTGCTCGAAATCCGGGGGTTTTCTTTTTTACGAAACCACGTAGCGTGTCCCCTTATACCAATGTACGTAAATAAAACACTTTTACTTCAGACGAGGTACGAATAATACTCTCGATAAATCATGCACATAATAAATGCTATTTCCGAGCCATCCGACATAGCTAAAAACTGCTTTCCCACACTGTTGTATCTCATGATGTACTGGTCGGAAACAGGCGAAACTATTATAGGGACGTGCGCTGAACTTCGCTACAGACATTCCAGCAATAAAATGACAGCGTCTTCACTTAGTCTCAAAGGTACACGCAGCACGACGGAAACACTGCATTCCAGTTCTGCGCCTTTCGCGTAGGAGTCACGAGGCACGAGGTGTGTGTGTCAGTGTCGCCCGTATCGCTCGTGTTCTTCTAAGCTTCAGACGCGCTAAAGAACTCCAAGTAGGAGGCGCCCTTAACAGTAGCATACTAGTGAAGACGCCCGATCGATATAATTTTCAGCCAAGGTGGATGCTTATTTGTCAGTTTTTGGCCGTTAAATTTTTTTGAGTGGGAAACAACTTAACAGAGTTGAAGCAGATTTGATGTGTTTACAGTTTAAATTATCAGCATTGAATNTTTTTTGAGTGGGAAACAACTTAACAGAGTTGAAGCAGATTTGATGTGTTTACAGTTTAAATTATCAGCATTGAATTTATAAAATGCCACTGCAATTAGCCTCTATCTATAGGGGAGATAGCTTCACCTGAAAAACATATATTTTGAACTACACGGGTCTCCGCCATGTAAAGTCAAGAATATGGCATATTGCACGTAGCTCAAACATTTTCAAGATGGCGGCCTTACAAAAACTTAAAGACAAATATGCCATATTTGCTGAAACACAATACCTATTTAATTATTCAAACGAAAATTGGCATCGTGACAGTACCTAATGTAACCATTGTGTCAGTAGTCCTGACATATTTTCTGTACATTGGTTAGCGCATTTACACGTATCTCAGAAAATAAATATCCTGGGAATAAGACTTTTTGCCAGAAAAGATAAAAACCACTTATATAAGCTCGCGCTGTTTTGTTTTTACCATATTAAGTGTATTCATGGAAATATTCTTGGAAATGGTTTAAAAACCCCATTTTTAAAGCTTACCTGTGCAGTTTCTTAATTAAGGGATAGAAGAAAAGTAAAACCGTACAGTCGTAGTTAAATTTGTGGACTTTCATATCATGTAATGAAGTCGCACTGTTGCAGATCTGATTTGCATAGGAAAGCTTGACGACGGAAGCAGTGCACGCCGGTTCGGCGTCTTGCGCCTATTGGCGCCGGGCGCGCGTGTTGTTATCGCCCGTATCGCTGTGGCTCGAATGCGAGAAAAAAATCACGCACCCATATACTTTTAAACACATTAACACACGACCCCTTTAAAGTACCATTTCTTAAGATGGGGGTCACTTGAAAAAATTTCACGTCATGTCTGGAAAATAAAATAATTACACAAACGAGTCGACGAATTTGACATGCAAATGGTACTATTACATTCGACTTGAACTAGGGAATGTTAAATAAATGGGTTATTTTTATAAGTATCGCGGCTCATACTTTAAATCGTGGCTTCGTATTTTCTCTCTCGTGCAATACTGTAGAAACCATTATACGCTGTTCACGGTTATTTGAGCACTTTTCGAAATCAACTTTTGAAAAATATTAGTGCTACTACGTGCAGATATTTTAACGGACACGCATGATGGCAAGCGTCCAGGAAAGTTGGTAACGACGGAGGGAAAGCAATCCAATCTCGTAACGTTGAATTAAAAATGTTTTGTCAATACTTGTGAATACTGATTTTTTTTTTTGCATTTTATTTTCTTTAATGCCTAAAAGTGTAAGAAATAGCAAATTTGTAAAATACTTACTTTTCTACTAAATTCACAATTTCATTTGACGGGTGCATGCATAAAGTGATCAGTCATTACTATGTTTGTTACGTATATCGGAGGAATACACACCGTGAATACGAGTAGATTTAGCAGGGCTTTGAAAAGTGCTCAATTTACCATGAACATTGTATAAACATATTTTAATATAACTTAGAAAATTTGAGCAGTAAATGTAGCGTCCATTTATACATTAAATTTAAATGCATTTTGTCCACGGGTTTGGAAACTAGCGTCATGTGAAAAAATTAAACTCTGATATGGGGAATAACACAAACGTATAATCAAATAACGTTAAATACTCATTCTGGTGATTATATTTTTAAAATCACAAAATCCTTTTACCTAGAGAACCTCATCAATTAGTTGTTTATATGTGTAGATGAAATTCGGCTAATTATGTATTTGGTATTATCACATGGTTTGAATCCACATACAGGTTCCGTAGATAGGCACTGTAATATGGAGAAGGAAAAATAACTTCACCAAATCTACCGCCATTGTGGCCTATGTGCTTTAAAAAGGCGTTACTTCATTCACGATTACTTCCACCTTTTCTGAAGCACTGCTAAAGTTGTGCTTTCAGGCTATTCTTCCGCCTCATGCAAACGAAGCTTAACGAAGTCTAGAAAATCATATATACCAAAGAGTCAACGCACAGCGTTCGCGCGCACTCAGTTAAATAATATTTTTAATTAATTTTTATTTACTAGGCATAATAGCCCAGTCATATTAGGGGTTTCACTTCGGAATGAAAGATAATAAGCTGTAAATTGGTATAAGCCTTTGTTTTGTCGTTCTTAATGTTGTCTCAAAAGTCACCAATGTTATCGTGTCCGCGTCTTAAGATATTGAAGGTCAAAGGTCATAAAAATCGGTTTTTCGCGAATATCTCGCTTTTTATTGCTTAAATAAGATTT
>NQII01000324.1:157053-180433 GCA_002778355.1 Clitarchus hookeri | reverse complement strand
TCTCTCTCTCTCTCTCTCTCTCTCTCTCTCTCTCTCTCTCAGTTGCGTCGTGACGAATAAAGTGGTGCCGATGCTTAAAACCAGTTGGCAACGTTCCTACAAATTTAACTATTCCTAGCAAATGTAGGAACGCTATGACTTGAGAAAAACTTTACCATTCCCTCTTTGATAACAATTTCTTGGTGCGTAAACAGGCGACATTTAGCATTGCATGGGTGAGAGAGGAGTTTCGTATAGTATCCCTGATCAAATAAAGTAACTTATAANCCCCCCCAAAGACGTAATTTACAGTGGAGTTGAATATTTATTAGTGAATACCGTGCGAGTTGTGTTTTCTTGTGCGTGGGTAACACCCATGCTTGTATGGGACATCTAGTTTTGTCTACGCCAAGGCCCCTAAGCTGCTTTAAATATTCTCTCTCTTATAGTTGTTTACTAAAATAATAATGCTGAAACTCTGCACGCTGTTTGGAGCTCTAAACTTGTAAGTCTGAACCATTGATTTCAGTCTGTAGAATTATTTTACTGAATCTTCAGTTGATGAACTGTTATTTACTGGCGAATAGGTGGAATGCGCTGAGGTTCTAAATTCATTAGGAATCAGTAGAAACTAAAGGCTCTAGTAATACAGCTCGCGAGCTTTCACGGTTTTGTCGAATAAATGAAAACAACAGTTGAAACTGTTTCGAGTTAATTCAGAAACGTTGCCACAGAATTAACAGTGCTGTCGATATACTGCTGGAGGCGTTGAAGACGGAAATGCATTGATTATCGAAAACCGTTCCGAACGTTTGTGCAGCTTTCTTCTATTACTGACCATCACCTAGATTACGTTTTGTTCGTGTTAGCAGTACTGTAACCAGTTCATTTTTTTTTTTGCATATAAGAAGTTAATGGTTTTAAACAAAACTGTAATATTTTTAAAACAAGTTATGTTATAATTCTTGTTCCTCAAACGAATTTTCGTGATTAATTTGAACATACATAATGGGTAAAGGCTATTTTGGTTCTGTCATGCCTTCAACTTTAATACGTAATGCTACTTCCTGTGTAATAAAGTTGATATATTTTTATCGAAAACGTGGCGTGTAATCTGCCAGTGTGTGAACTTCACCGTAGCTCGGGGGACAGCGTTTTTCACAGCAATCTTACGGCCTAGTGCATAGTGCCGCCCGGCAGCAAGTGTATACTACCAGTTATCATCGGTGCTTGTCGGCAGTATCAGCCAAGGCTGGTCCTTGATGTAAGCGAATTAGGCAGCTGCAAAGGGCGCCAAGCAAATGGGAATGCGAAAGTGTCATGAAATAGTTTCAGCACATAAGGCGAATATGTAAACAACAGAGCGGAAAATTTTACTATGCATATTTCTTGAAAACCCTTAGCGACACACTCTGGGAGAGTCGAATAGAGGTTTTATTGCCACTCGGGTATTAACGAAATGCGCGATGCTGTGTATGAAGGCTAAAACCAAAACTGGACGCTTTTGGTCGAGAAAACTTAGGAATTTCTAATTTCTCTGCGTTATACTCACTTATTGCGAATATTATTTAAAATAAACATAGTTGGTAAAAGTATTACATAAAGTGTCATCAAACTTACAAAGTGCCATGAACCTTATGTGTCCAAAAATGTCTAGAGGATATGAGGTCTGATGGTCAACAGCGTCACTAGACACTAAAGAGCTTGCAGACAACGTGTCTCTTGAGTTTGAAACGGAAGTCCAGGTCCGCCCAATAAAAGCCAAAAAGCAATTTTCCTATGAACGTGGAAGATCCAGTTGAGGCTGGGAAAACATATTTCAGAATATATTTATTTCATGTTGTACTTGACACGGCAATATTTCTGAAATAAAGATCCGATCTCACGGAAAACCATAGCAACAACTTCACATTGCAATAATTTCATAGTACCCATCCAAGATTATAAATTAGTTCTTACCTTTATCAAAGAAAACCATACTATTCATCTTCACCTTGATGAGTAACGCAAGGTTATTATTGCACTGCGTGTGTGGTATATGCAACCCACGTGCTCCAGATGTGGTATGAAAAAGAGTGGAAGAAAGCGTGTGCAAAGTAGTACTGTAGTGGCGGAAAAGAATGTGATGTAAGTGGAATGATCTTTTCGAGGAACGTAAGATATTGGTACGCATGTTGCCTCCTTGGAACTCCCCAGCCAACCTTTTTATCTTTGACGAATTGGTTATGTGGACGTGTTTCCAAACGTTTTCATTAACTTAAGAATACTTCTGATTATCCCCGTTTCATTGGCTAGTGGCGAAAGCAGATTTTCTAAGTCGAAATTGATGAAAACTTATTGAAGGTCGACTTTCACGAACGATTGTGTGAACTTGCAACAATGGAATTTGTCTGCAATTTTGAATTCACTCGACACAGATTCAATTCCCTATGAATTTGCGAGAATGAATGCCAGAAGAACCTCTTTTGCAATTTTATATGCCTGCTTTGCTTTAGGCATATTAATTTCGAAGTTAAGTGCCATATAGTTCCTGCTGTATTAAAAGTTATTTTTCAGTGAATGTAACTTTTCCAATGTATTCAATTACCTGTACATACCGATTTTCCAGAAGGTAGCAATTATAACTGCATTACAATTTGGTAAATTTTTTGTCTAGAGAGGGAGGGGGGGGGTATTATTCGCACTGCCACTATCTGTGTGTCTTAATGGGAACACTGACTGGCATGCGCCCAGTAAGTTGGTGACGACGAAGATAAAGTAGTTTCATGTCGTGACTTTGAATTAAAAGCGTTAGGTAAACGTTTGTAAATACTGAAATGATTTTTTTTTTGTGCTTGTAAGTGTAATAATCGGAAAATATGTCAAATGTTTACTTCTAAATAATTATTTAATAATTTGACATGTGGTAGAAGAATAAACAGTATGGATAAACGTAGATGTTGAGTAGGCCTTTCAAAAGTGCTCAGTTCGCAGTGAACAGTCTATATATAAAATCACAAATGCCTTGTCAGGCCGCGCGCTCGTTTGCCCGACAAGGCGGCCGTAAAGTGGAAGTACTGTGACGGCCGCGAGCAATGTCGCGTGCCGGGGGCTTTAACGACCGCGCGCGCGCGCTTGCGTGCAGTCCGATAGCACTAGTCATTGCCACTGCCAAGGTGACTCGTAGTCAGCTGCCGTGTCGCGCCATCTGTTCCCTCGCCTGCTGGGCCGCAGCAACAGACGTCGCCATGGTTCACGGCTAGGCTTGCCAACTTTTTCAAAATTTGTCATAAGGGACCCTTTTGACAACTCGACACACGACATCTGACCCTAATTAAATGACATATGAAATTGCTGTAAAAAAGAACATTAGTGACGTACAAAAGTCTACATTAAACACCAAACTTTTCTCTAAACATGCACAACAAACATTAGTCGCAAATAAATTCTTAATACATTGTGATTAGGATATCTTAATTAGTCTTCAAAACAGACAACACAACACAACACATTGGAAAATAGGTACTACACACATCTCGGCAAGTGCTACATCCAGGAACGTACTTTAGTGCCACCTGTCGGCGTCAGTTGTAACTATCTGTGGCAATCGCGGAAGTGGTGAATTACTGGCACTGTGTTTATTAATATTCAGTCCCATCCTCTGCTCATACGGGATAATATTCTTACTGCCTCAGAATACGGGAAATCCCGTGCACTGCGGAGTTAGTTGGCAACCCCTATGTTTAATGGTGCATGGGACTAAACTAACACTACATTACAGAAGTTAATCGTATTTCACAATATTATGGAAGTCAACATAGAAAAACGAAGAAAGGGCAATCCTGCAGGATAGTTTTTAATAACTACGAGAACAAATATTTTACCAGAGCTATGTGATTCTGCCAAGGTATTTTTATTTGTTATTGCGGTGCAAGATATTACGTGGTTTTTCGGCTACCTAAAAATTTGGTAAAATCCGTTATCTAAGTNCGTGGTTTTTCGGCTACCTAAAAATTTGGTAAAATCCTTCAGCTTAGTTTTCTTATATTGACTTCCAAAAATCTGTATTATTCAATTGGCGTATTTGGAGTTGATTTATGTCGTACGCCCTCATTTAAAGCTTGGTTTTACGTCTACGCCGATCACCAAACGGACAGAGCTGACAGAACTTTGGTTGTTTACGTGTACATGTACACATATTTTTTTAGTTACCGTTTTGGTGTTTGTTTGGAAGCTCAGTTTATGACCACGCTGGTTCGTTCGTTATTTTTAATACCAATTTTCTGTAGTAAATTGTGTACAACAAACCAGACGCTGCAATATTTTTTCTTTACTTCATTACTTTCAATGTGACATAAATTTTATGGAATTATTTTCGTGTGCTTGCAATTTTGTTTTATTCTTCGTAATAATTTTATAGTTTTAGTGCTACCTATAGGTTCATTTCCAAACTGAATTTCTTTGATAAGAGTTTTGAGCAAAATTCACATATGCCATTATAAACGCATACGTCTAACCATCATAGACTGTTACACTAACATACATACATTAACAATTCACGAAATTGTTAATACAAAACATGTGAAACGGTGGACCTCTGGGAAATATCGGCAAATTTCGATGAGAGCTTTAATTTTTCGGTTTTTGTTTTCGTATTCCAGCTTTCTGCTCTGTCTGTTCGACGTGATCGGCGTACATGTGAACCAGTCTTAACGCTTTCGGAATCGGCTTTTGAATGTAATGTTTGTCCTTGGTTAATTTGACAACCGCCAAAATTTGTGACTAATGGTTTTGTCTTGTTTTATACGCTTAGACTTGCGTAGTTTTTGTTTTTAAAAATTTCAGTTATGGTACTTGGCACATGGATAAGTTGTGAGATCAGTGGCAATACTGTTGCATGAAAGAGGGAAATAAACATCCATTAAAAACACGAGCAGGGAAAGCTTTGAAGTGTATTTTGACGACCAAGTGTAAGACACACTACATATGAACGCTTATTACCGTTTAAACTCGGATTGGTGTTACAAAGAAATATCGGCTTACAGTTTTGGGTTATTTGGAATATTCGCGACTATTCATTTAGTCTTGATGCCTAAACAGTTTTTTCACCACCCATGAATTGGACAGTATCCAATTCAGTGGTGGCCGGCAGTTTAAACGAATACCATGCTATAGATGTAGTCAGCTTCAACCTCCCCCACACCAAAACCCTATTTTCCCATATTTTTTTTGCAGCGTGTGGGTAAATAGAGATTTCATCCCACCCCTCCCCATCCCGAAAATATGAGATTTAGTAGGCCACAATATAGCCATCTACGTATAAGTTTTTCGTAAAAAAAAAAACTTTTTGCCTTTTTTAGTAAAACTACATTCATCAGTTTTAAATTTATCTCAAACTTCGGTATGTCCGGTAACTTTGCTTAAAAAATCTTCTTCTATTGAATATCCGATTTTATGATGGATTCATTCCGTGATTTTACCTTTATTCCAAGTTATTCCGGGGGGAAAAAATAGTACCACGCGAAAACAATTTTGCCCATACCAAGTGTCAATTTGTCTTTTATTTCGTCGAGATAAGACAAAACTTGCAAGATAGATACAAAGATAACGCCCGGTGTCATTTTAAAATCTGACTGTATTCATGAGAAGCTGGAAAACGTGTTTAGGACATTACGTATGAGTCAGAACTGTTAAGAGCAATTTTATACACTGTCGCCAAATTCAAAACTCGTTTACACGTTGAATATATAGTAGAATTCAAAATTATTAGAACTCGCGCCACACATTTGAAATCGTCTAGCGGCCGCACACGCGCCCAAATATTAATAAAAGCAGTTTTAAAATTTAATTACCTGCACTTTACAACTTATAACTTTTTCAAAAATCGCCCGTTAATTTTGCCGTATATGCTTCCGTTCCCGAGAAAATGGCCCCACTTTGTTAGGTAGGCGATGAAAGTTTGTTTTGTTAAAACTCAAATTCAGGACAAAAGTAATTTTTATTTAACAATTAAAAATGTACATAGTTTGAGCCTTTATAAACATTTCTGGTAAACTTCCTAAACTGTAATATAAGTTTTTAACCTATACAGTGAATAGTAATAGTACTACGTATCAGGTTGAAAATATGGGAATGTTTAGCATCGCTACTATACAAAGTTGGGAACTTCCCCACTCTTTCCCGAGCAACTGTAGTAACATTACCAGGAATGTATGGGGAAATATTTTACCATTCGCGCTTTGTCACTGCACGTATACACTGAAATGGTAAATTTGAACGGCTTATGGTTTAAAGTTCAACATCAAATTTTTATTGTATTTTAATAGTGAAGTTCATTTGCAATTTATTTCACACGTGGTTATGGTTATCAGATGTTTCTCGGGTCTGAGTTAATATGTGTTAATAATTATCTCATACAAAGCTGGGGTTTTGTGCGTAAGTTAATAAAAAAATCTGCTGCGTAATGTTCTGTTTGCAAGGGACTAGCCTAATAAATTATTATAATTAAAACAATTGACTTTACACGGTTTTATTCAAAAGACCTAATAATATGCTGGATAATCGAAGTTAATTATTTGATATGCAAAGAAAATATGTGAATTTAAATTAAAACTAGAATTAGAGCATAAATAGTACTGAAATGTATACAAAAGTATTTTTTATATTTAATCTTGGCAATTACTTTTAGGTCTTTTTTCAATATACCTATCAGCAGTGAGAAATGAATAATTAATTTGCTGGCAGTTATGCAGTTTTGTGGATATGTATATTGTATTTTATTTGAATTAAACAGCCTTTAGGGTTATTAAATCTACACTAATACACTAAAAGCAAATCTAATGGTTTAACATTTCAGAATCTACTTTTCATAGATTTTTTTTTAATGTAGCTGCGTAACTTAAAAATAAATATAAAACTACAAATACGGAAAAAAGAGCTCAGTTAATTTTATTAGTTTCATTTCAGAACAAAGTTACAGTTTGGGTTTGAGATTTCTGAACATACTTCGTATCACTTGTTTTGTTGTCACAACCAATTAACTGTATAGGTTTCATATTTGGCTATAGCAGATGCGAAGGACTAAAATGTTTATAATCTAGGAAACAGCTCTGTCAACTATATTTNGAGCTCAGTTAATTTTATTAGTTTCATTTCAGAACAAAGTTACAGTTTGGGTTTGAGATTTCTGAACATACTTCGTAACACTTGTTTTGTTGTCACAACCAATTAACTGTATAGGTTTCATATTTGGCTATAGCAGATGCGAAGGACTAAAATGTTTATAATCTAGGAAACAGCTCTGTCAACTATATTCTATATACGCATGAATTAATTAGGAATAAATGCATCTATAGTATGCATGTTTGTAAAATGACAGCACCTATGGTAAACTATTACTTACCCTAATTTTCTACAGTGCGAAATGTGAATTTAATTGGGTGAGGCAAGTGTGATTTGGAATAGAAAGTAGCGTGAAAATTGCCGTAGCCAAGTATGCTTACTCTGTCTTACTAGTGATTCTTGGGTTTAATATTAATGTATGCCACAGTGTAAACATTTAACTATTAATTAGCAACATTATTTTAACTGTATGAAGATACAAGTTTAGAGGAGAACATTGGAAGATAACCGAAAGCAGTAAGTTCGCTCATATACGGCTGAAATATTTTTAAAGTTCTATACACCGTAAAAAAGAAATCACGAGTGGTAACGCTTTAAGAGGGGTATAAACTTAAGTGTTTCCTCTTCATTTCGCACGCATACCACCCATCTAAACAAAAACGTTTCCTGCTACTTTTTTTTTCTGTGCACGTCCAGAAAAATAATCAACAGACTATTCATTGTTTTACAAATTTTTGCGTAAAAAATATTTTTAGTAAAGAAAATATTATTATTGCATCATGGTTAGAAAATATTACAGATTCCCCAGTAAAGTTTTTAAAATATTGGAGTGAATAGTTTTCAAGTGGCGACGAGTTTAGTTCGAACGTTTTTCGGCCGCGCGAAGCGAGCACGCAGCGCTGTTGAGTTACCTGCTCCGTGCAGTAGCTGAGGGAGCTCGGCGGAGGCGCAGAAGGGCGAGGTTCCCGTGCTTCTGGAGGTGCGGCAGCCGTGCTCAGCCGCAGTAGAGCACCCAGGCCGTGCGCGCTAGGCTAAAAACCTGCATTTGGTTATCTCTGGCAACAGAACTGAGCTCTAACCAAGTAATACAGCATTATTAAAGGAAAATAGTATCAATTGTGAGTCAATAAAAAACTTCATATTTAAAACTTTGATTAAATAAAATATTCGTCAAAATGTGTGAAAATGTGGCCAGTGCTAGAGCACGGCCTCGTGCACCGCCACTGATCCAGTCTCAGCTCAGCCGTTGTCACGGCCATTCCCAGATTCACGTATGTATACTCATTTACGGCGTTTCGCAGAGCTGCACAGTCCTTGCGATCGTCTATTATAACTTCCCCACAGAAAGAAGATTCATTTCTGTCAATGTTTGTTTTCGATGCAACAGCAAGAAAGTTGACCTTACATCACAAGATCTCTTGGGTTTGTGAAGTTAAACCAGGCTTTTGACTACTGTTGATTTGACTGGTACCCCGTACGTGTTTGTGGTGCTCTTGTAATCTAGCGTACATTCGTCACCCTACATTACTTTTTAAATTGCAGGCAATTTCAGGTTGGTACGAAACATCTCTCACCGGGCCGTATCGGTAACTATGTTTGGTATTGAAGAGATACGTGATCTTAGTGTCCACTGTGTTATCTGTTGGCTTTCCCGTCTTATTTGTCAATATATTCAAACTACGTCTTAAAGCAATTTTGTTAGATAGACATTAAGTACTCGCCTGTTTTCTTTTTGCAGCAAGCCTTTGTCGTGGCTATATTGGAAAACTAGAACTGCTTCCATGTTCGGTGGCAAAGGAAGAGCGTTGTGAGTGTATGGTACATTATTGAATGCAAAACACTGACTGACATTTCTATAGGTTTTTCATAGCCAGACAGAAATATATTAAGTGCTGTGGATTATTTTATTTCCCAAGCGGAAGCATTATTGGTTTGCAAAGCGTCGGAAGAAACTATTCAAAATTAATTTGTATATCTTAAACAGAGAATCATCGGTGATGGCAAATGGGAAAAGCACTTTCCCCTCTTATTCCAGCTTGGGAAATAGCAACGTCTGCTTACTCTGAAAAGCTAGAATGGCGATAGGCGATCGCGCGGCCAGTCCTGACAAACGCACAAACAAGTCTCTTGGAAAATCATAACATAAAGGATTTAGCACGGGACGTTGGGCTGGGTCCCCCGGAAGTTCCCTTTGGTGACCGATCCGTCGAGGATGGATTCGTGCTGGTTGCGTTTCAATACTATGAGAGGGAACCCCCACTCATTAGAATTGGTTGACGGATTGCGCTATGCCAAGTTTCTGGTGCTGTTCGTGCAAGATAGTAATGCTGTGCGTAGTGCCCCACTGGATTATTGTTGTAACTGTGAGAGCACCTCGGCACTTACAGGGGTCGCTATCGTGCGTATTGGTGTGCCCATACATACGCTACGCTAATTCAGCGCACGCATGTAATCCCTTGCCCACGGGGACCGTGCCAGGTTAAGTTTTGTCCCTTGCAGGGCTAGTTATTTGCCCAGTATGCAAAATTCGCACATCATGGATAGTTGGTAAATTGTGACTAGACCATCGGAAGTTTTTGTTCGCACCGGTGACAACATATGCGAGCCTGGCGTCTGTACTAAAACATTCACCATGGTCCATAAATCATTTATACAAATTTTCTAATGACAGATTTACGTTAAGGTTGGAGGTATTTTGCGTATTGGAGGCTTAGAAACGCGTTTCTTAAGTACATTAATTCATAAACAGTCAGTGTTTCATCTTTCTTCAATGAAGTAGTTTTATTGTAGCTGTGCAGTGTTTCGCGGTCGAGGCGGGCGGTCGCCTTAATATTGCCGTATCCAGTGGAATGTGTTGCCCTGCCACAGTTGGTGGTTGGCGGTGGTGGGCGGCATATAGACTAGCAGGCGACGCCCCAGCGATAGTGCGTGCTTAGATAAGCCCGTATCGTGTGCCGGCTCGCGCGGACCTGCCAAGTCCAGCCCTCAGTCGGCCTGCCGCATGAGGCGGTGCGCAGTGTTGCCAGGTCATAAGATTCTTTGTAGGAATTTTCTGGGGAAAAAAAATTGTGTTTGCATAAATTATTATTTTTAATTTGGTAATAACTTAATAATGAACTTGTTCACAACGTACACGCTACATTTAAATATTTACAGTTTTCTGATAGCTTTTGGGGCGGGGGATGGGGGGTAGTTTTTGAGATTACTAAACTATCACCTGTAGTACTTTTTTTGTTCAAGCTGTAATTACATTTAGACGACTATTGCTCATAACCATTTACAGTGTAGATAGCAGAGACCAACAGCGTATTAAAATGTAAAGTTTAAAATATAAAGTATTGCAAAAGCAAGTGATTAATGTAATAATATAATTTTTCTCATTACGCGATTCCTGCTGATTCATAGTTAATAATATTGGCCGCGGGCACGGTTTCTCTACGTATTCCACACATTGCGCTAATCAATACAGCTTACTGAATTATCGTAATTTTTGTGATCGAGCTTCAGAAGAACGGATCGGAAAATTTGCAGCGAAACCGCCTGCTGCAAAACTCCAAAAATTAGAAATGTCAATTTTCAAAGCTTTTCGATGATTTTGTACACGCGTTCGTAAGAATGTGTTAAAAAAATTCTGTTGTGTATGCACTAAGAATGAAAGTAAATTTGCTTCCTTAGTATTATAGTTAATTACCAGAATTCTGAGATGTGTTGCTTAAAATTGATGTAATGAGGGAATATGTGTTATATTTCGATGGCCTGTAATTTTACAAATAGCTTTAAGTATGTTGTGCTTCTCTGCCTTCTCGGTTGACATCTTCCGTTAACAATAAAAAAAAAATTGTTTTCATGCACTTAACTAGGTGTACATTCTAGAGGAAGTGTAGGTCATCTCCCATTCCCCCTTCGCCATCCCTGTTAATAGCAAGTCTGTTTGCAAAAATTTGTTACGTGCTCACAGTAAACCTGATGTTTGCTTTATCTGTTATCTGTTGAAACAGCCATTGCTGTAGAACTGACAGTTTCCGGTGTTTATAAAGGCTAATCACTTAAATTATCAGATCGGCTTATCAGCGTTCTCATTCTTCACCCATGTATCCTTGAGAGCAGTAATCGAAACAAAAGTTGTGGATGGTCGTGAGAGGTTTTAGAGTGCATTCGTACTGTTCGAATAGCAGTCCACGGCATTTGCAAGATAAATAAAATACACCACCATATGCCTAAGCTTTAGGTTACAGTAAACCACATGGGCTAAGAAGAATATTAACTGCTCTGTGTAAGAATCTTACAATATCCGTAGCTTTTTCTATGCTGAGTCTGTTCTAACATGATTCGAGACAATAGGAGCCAGCTTTCCTATCAATGACACGTATGACGTTCCGGCGTCAACTCGGTTTGTAAGGGGGAAGAGGACAGCGTGGAGCGAGGACGAGGGAAGGAAACAAGAGTACGTACTTTGAAAACACACATTCATGCCGCTGTATTTTCCCCCAGCTTCGCGCACACACACGCACGATACACTTCCTTCCTTCCCTACGTACACGTAACAACCCTCCCAACCACCGCCGCTACCTCATTAGTAAAGGCTGTTCATGGTAAAGTGGCATTTTTGAAATCCAACTTTTGGAAAATAAAATCACTGCCTATAACATGGTGCGTTACACACTGGCATGTAGGTTCCCAGTTAAGTGGGCAGCAAGTTATTAAAAGTAGTTCAAATATTTATTGAGAGTGTAATGTTTACATTTTTTGGCCTCTGAAGTGCTAGTGTCTTGTTCTATACACTTATGAATTTACACATCATACATATCATAATTTGTACTTTCTTGAAAATTCTACAGTTTTTCACTTAATTGACGCATGAATAAGTCACAGAACATCGCAAAGTTAATTTTAAATATGACATAAGGGTATAAAATGAGAAGAAAAGTTAGGTTCTACACAGAAAAAACAGTTTCGTGGTAGCCACAAAATATTTTCTCGATATTGACCCAACCAAAATATTTTGTAGTTATAACAAAAGTGCAGTAGTCAACAAAACATAATTTGTAGTCAGCACTAAAGTTTAGTAGACAGAAAAAATGTTTTTGTTCACCACAAAATATTTTCTTGTCTATATGCACAAAATATTTTGTGGCTACCACTGAACTGTTGTTTTGGTATAGTCCATTCGCGGTTTCTTCACAGTTGTTGAATTGAACCTTGGAAAAATCACGCTATATATGACGCATTTGGTTGTTTTCTGAATAAGTCCTTAGTATCCAAGCGTTTTATACTTTTGTTAACATAAAAGTACATTATTGTTAGTTAAGTTGAACGTTTATTTTATTCAATACATTATATTAATTCATTTATATTAATGTGAATAAAACTAGTGATTAGGTGGGTTGGTAATGCCTAGTAAGAAATAGCTCTAATACAAAATATTACACTGAGCGCGCACGAATGCGGTTCTTTGTACCTTTGGTGTAATTTTCTAGAGTCGGTTAAGCTGTGTTTGCATGAGGCGGAGGATTATCCTGGAAGTAGAACTTTAGCAGAGCTTCAGAAAAGTTGGAAGTAACCGTGAATGAATTATATGTATTACGGCATCTTAACACTTATTGAAATATACTTTTGATAAATCACCCCAGATGTAACAAGTTTGCTTTTTTTTTATACATATAAATAAGTGATGCTGTACATTAAAGCATTCTTTTTGATGAAATGAAAACTTGAATTAAAAGCACTGACAGCAACATTATTTTGGCAACGGCTAGTAAGATTTAGTTGACGTGTAAAATATTAACTGAATTTTATATAATTTTGAAAGTAAATTTTAATTATTTTCTTTTTCAGGTAACACTGATGGAAACGTATTTATTTCATTGCTACCTATTAAGTTATTTGTTTTGTTTTATCAGTGCAAATGCATGTGCTCTAGTCTCCGCGTATCCCAGGAAGGAAGGATAGTACTGTTATTGTTTTATATGTAGTAGAAGGATGCATAATCGGTAGGGACTGGACAATTTCTTACTCAGCTTTCCTGAAGGAAGCCTTATTACTACCGCGAGTTTTAGCTGGACATTCGCAAGCGTACTAAATTTAACTATGTTTTATTCAAACTTACGAAAACAATCTTAGCTGTAATGTAATGGCTGCCACGTGCCAATGTTAGTCTCGGTGTGGAGGTGCTGGCATGAGCGTTGTGGTATGCTGCCGACAGGTGACAAGTTCCGTCTGGTGCTGGCGACGACGCTGAAGGAGAGCGGCTATCCGGACAGCGGCGAGTGGAACCCCATGGACACGGAGGGCTCGCGCGCCGACAGTTTCGAGTACGTCATGTACGGAAAGGTGTACCGCATCGAGGGCGACGAGTCCGCCAACGAGCCGTCAAGCAGACTGTGAGTATTCTGTCAACTGTGTCTAATCCTCTCGGCATGAATTAATCGTAAGCATCGTGTCCACATGAGTAAGACGTGCTTTGCAATTTTGATATGCTTCCTATTGACAGTGCTTCTATGCACAGTGTTTCTCTGTAAATAATCTAAATTCAGGTTCCGATGATAAGTTGGCAACATCTTGGGACTGTTGGAAAACGGAGTAAACAAAACATAATGGTCGCTCTTATATTAAGTGATTTTAACACTTCTGCTGGTTGGTAGTTCGTTAGTTGAAGCTGTGGGTGTATGTAGAATACAGTAAAGTGCTCACAATAAAGACGAGGTGTACTGGTTTTTCTAGATAATAAATGTCTCCTGCTGATGTTCACATTCCATTTCATTCCTCTGTCGATCGAAATCATGTTTCTTGGAGCACCGGAAGGTGATCCCTCATATAATTCTCTTTCATAAGAATAATGGAATTAATATATATTTATAGGATTTGTTTTTTTGTTTTTCCATCCATAGAATATAAGATTCATTTATTCGTTTGTGTATGAGAGTTAAATGGGAGAATTGTTTTTTTTTGTATAAGTGAATTTTTATATTTGTGTTAATTATTGTGGGCCTTGAAGTTGTAAAATGCATGGCGAATCAAATTGATAACGTTTAAGAGGGATAAAGGAAATATAAAATTCTTAGTACTCTGAACCACGTGATTAAAAATTGCTCGAAAAATATTGCCTGTTCACCTTTAAGAGTTTAATGCATACTCAGACAACAGAATGGACTGGGAATTGGAGCTCCTAAGCGTAGATACGCATCTTACGTAAAGTGAATGTAAATAGAGATAATACATTTAGTTTCAAAGAGTAAGCATTTTAACGCACATCGAAAGTTTACTTATTAGCGATTTTACCTTCGTAAGCAGAATAACGCAGAAACGTCGAAATATTGAGGTATGTGTTCACTAAATTTATTACTTTATACGAACGAAAGCTACCAACGCAGAATCTACCTAGACTTGCAATTCCCTGTTCCAATATGGCCGTAGAGTCAGACGACTTCGGACGAGAAAGTTTGAACATAAAGCATAAAAATTATAACGAAAATATTTTGTTGTTGGTTTTTTTATTCGTACGTTTTAATCACTGTTAAGACTGGCCCATGCACGTATTGTTTTTAAATCTGTCTTATTGCTCAGCTATGCTGCGAATAACAAAATGTTTGCATTTTAATATTGCAAGGATTTTGTCTTCGGTGTAAGCAGTACATATTTTACACTACCTGCTAGACTTATTCAGACACGTTCTACATGACGTTCAATTTTTTTTTTGTAAAAATTTGAATTGATTAGACTGCTAGTGAACTACTAGAATCCGCCGGTATAGGATGTTTTTAATCCAGCGCATATTTTTGTTCCTGGCACAGTTAATTTACAGTAAGCAGCTGATTGCAGCGGCGGGGAGCAACGCAAATCTGCAGTCTGTTAACAAGGCAAGCCACTGGTAATGATGTACGTGTTTCTGTTAAAAGAAACAAATATGGCATGGTAAAATAATAAAATTATTTGTTAGGCCTAGTGTCTGGAATATCTTCAGTGTCGCTTGTACCGACCAGGCATTACGCATCGAAACCTTAAGTGGTGAGAAACGTATCATCCACAAGGTATAATTTCGAACAAATAACATTCAAGGTATGCGAACTATGTAGTTAACGTTGTCATTCCCAACTTTAAAGTCTCGCACCTATTTTTGCTATATTTGTAATGTTAAGACGTGAGAGAACGGCACCGACATGCTAGTAGGTACCGCATTTGACTGTAGAAGCTTGAATTGAGTTGCAGTTTTTATCGTTGTCCTACGTGCAACTATGGATCGTCAAGCTGTGTGTTAGAATTATAATTATATTGATGAGGAGTTTGTTGCGAAGTTGCACGCAGTCCGGTGTATTTTAAGACAGTCATTGAAAAATGTATTTTGGCAGTGTTTACAGGCCTTAAAAATACTTTCAGTGCGTAAATTGCTTTAAAGTGAATTGCCTGCTAGTCCATATAGTACGTTCTGTTCGTAAGAAAACATATCGCAAATTTGTTTAATAGTTTCATATTTTTATTGGTTGTTGGGGAGGGTGGGGAAAGGGAGGCGGGGGGAGTACTGTTTCAAGCATTGCACAGTCATTTACGCGCTTAGCATACCAAACTATTTGCTAAGCTCTAGTAAGAAAAGGTTAATTTGGATATGCATGTAAGAGTTTTATTTTTGGTTGTAAAAAAATCAATAATAATCAGTAATTTTTTATCATTTTGAGGTATGGAAATACCGGTAGAAAATATATATAGCAGTATAGGAAATTGACATTATTTTTGTTACGAATGCAAATTAATAAATTCATACATGCAAAATAACTTTAATACAGGCAACCCATATTAAATAAACACAGTGTTAACGTATTTTCTAATAAACATTATCTTTCTTTATAAAATATAAATTACGTCTAACCTCTTTATGCGTTGTTTGTACACATTTAAAGGCACAAAAGTTATCCTATGCATTAAAATGTTGCCATTTGCCTTTCTTTTACTTAACCGTTCACAAGTGCTTTATTGATGCACATATGTGTTTGAGAGGTTGAGTTTGAGAGGTTGTGTTCGAAAATTCATCGGTTGATGTTCCGGTGCACATTTACCAGATCCACCGACGTTTCAGGCCGGTTGAACCGGTGAATACATAGGTTCAACCGAACTCGACCAAACCATTAGTTTCCGAACGTCTGGATTGCGTGTTGCGGGTGGCGTAATCGAGCTATAACTAACGGTGATCAAGCTGCTCGCTGCCAGCCCCTGCGACGTCGTTCGTAGACAACTCCGCGTTGCTGGACGGCGCTGCGGGATTGCCGCCCTGGCCAGGCGCTAACCTTTGCTTGACATTCACGGGCGTCCCGGCAGTCCTGAACGCTCGCCAGGGACGTCGAGAAATCTACTCGTTAACGGTAATTTAACAGGGCGGGCAGTGTTTCGCGGTTTGCGTGGCCACATTCCTACAGCGAGTCAGCGGCGTGCCAGAGCGATCAGCTGGTCTCCTAGTGGCGTTACTGTCGAGTCATCCTCCTTCCCCTCTACACTAGCCTCGTCGCGACAGACACTTTTGAAGTCAGCCCGTGAAAAAAAACCTCATAGCTATAATTGCATGCATTTAAACGTAACATCGCCTGGGGTATTCAGAGGTGCTGGCAGTGGATTATAAACGATCCTAGTTAGTGACCAGGGCCGTTTTGATTAGTTAGTTAATCATCGCTGTGAGGTGAGCGAAGTCAAACCAGCTCTTTTGACGAATTTCAGCTATGCAAGTGAAAACCGAATAATCGTAGGTTAATGCTATTTCACAAAAAAAATGTAGGTTTATTTTGATTTGTTCGGTAGTGTCGAGTTCTTTTTTATATGCATCAAATCGTGGCTGAAGAATAAGGTTTCGTGTTTTTGAAAGACTGAACTCGAACACATTTGCGCATGGATTTTAACTACGGAAAAAAAATTGCGTCGGATGCCTCCATCATATTGGTCGCCAATGGATAGGCTTGAGGAACGTTGTTTACCTAGCAGGTTCCCCGTCTCTTTAATTTGCCAGTTTTAAAGAATGCTTCTGTGTGGTGACTCTTCATTAAACATACGATGATACAATGCCCTAGTTAGTGATTCGAATTTTGGTAACTACGAGACATAACAGGATTATACTTGCAACACTCATTTATTCATTTTGTGTATGGCAGTAGGCGAGAGTGCGTCTTTTATTTAAGTGGTTCTCGTGCAGATGCGCTACGTAGATCCCCCCCCTTTTTTCTATAAAATATCACCCCGACAGTTAACCTCCCAACGAAAAAAAAACTTGCCAAGTTTTTCTTGTAGCAGTTGTGTCATTTGTTATATTTATTCTGACAGCATAACTTTTTGAAATACCACCATTACATTCGGGACAGTGTAGGTATGGAGGAAGAGTGGAAACAGTGAGAAATAGTTTCGTTATAGAAATACTACATTTATTAAGACATTTATTAAGACGCCCGTCTACTTGGCACGCGAACTGGATTGCAATGTGTTTGCAATAAGTTTCCAAAACTACGTATTTTGTGCACTATCTGTTTGCACACGAAAAGAAATAACACTGCATAATAGGGCGGAATACAGCTTTCAAAACATTAATCTTACTGCAAAGTACTTATTTTTAAACTGTTCAGCGTGACTAAAAATGNGGGACAGTGTAGGTATGGAGGAAGAGTGGAAACAGTGAGAAATAGTTTCGTTATAGAAATACTACATTTATTAAGACGCCCGTCTACTTGGCACGCGAACTGGATTGCAATGTGTTTGCAATAAGTTTCCAAAACTACGTATTTTGTGCACTATCTGTTTGCACACGAAAAGAAATAACACTGCATACTAGGGCGGAATACAGCTTTCAAAACATTAATCTTACTGCAAAGTACTTATTTTTAAACTGTTCAGCATGACTAAAAATACATTTTCAGACTGTTATAACTTAAAATATTTTGGGCTAATTACTGCGAAACTCGTATAGGGCCCATGCATTGAACTTGCTACAGACTTTCCACCAATAAAATGCTAGACTCACAGCTTATTCACACAGTTATAGGCAGCACGACGAGAACACTGCACAAGTTCAGAGCCCTGCGCGTAGCGGCGATGGGGTACTTGATGCGCGAGTGTCTCTCGCCCTTATCGCCCTTGCTTGGAAGACAGCTCAGATTCGTATTTCATTAGTCGAACGCTAATTTGAAATAAATTTTACTTTTGCATTATAATTACCGAAAATTTCTAAATCTCATTTCTGCACTCTCTTTAATTCCACTGTCAACAGAGTGGATTAAGTAATTCTATATCCGCCGCGTGTGCCACAAAACTCTCCATCCTTCTGTCGCATCTGCAAGGTCTCTCTTCGTTGGTAACATTATGAGTTAAATCTTTTGATTTCCGGTGTCCACGCATGAGATATACTCTCGGCTCTAACTAAGTCAGACTAGCTGGTCATATCGTGGGTAAATGGAGAAAGTTCAGGATCACTAATCCATAAAAAAATCTTCGGGTTTCTTTATGCAAGTTTTATTTAGGCAGAAAAATATAAACATTTACGGCAGACGAAGCTTCGTTTAAGATTCCTTATTAATCCTTATGAGAATATTAGGTACATATCTGGTGTTACGCAACTTTTTATACGCCAGGTGCTAGTGGCCTAATGTTCTCCTAGGAATTGCATCAATAAATAGTTGTCATATGTAAAGAGATCTAATAGATTCATCTTCTCCAGGTTCGTAATTGGTAGCTATATTAGCGAACAATTAACAAAACACTTGTTGAACAACATATTTCAGCTCAATTTTTTGTAATGCTTAATTAAGTTTGACTTTAATTATTATCTTAATTCTTTCGACGCAATACGGTAATTGGAAGCTATTTCAGAATTCGTCTTCTGGAAACTCCTTTAGCTCACGTCTTCATTACTGGGAATCTTTGGAAACCGGGAAAGGGGGTGACGGGGGACGAGAATACTAACCTTTTAAGATGATTTTTATTTTGGGTAATAGAAAAATCTGCCGGTGCCGAATCAGGCTAATAAGGGGGTAGATGTTAACCGCAACTTGCCATTTTAGCAAAAAATTGCGGGGCATTTCTCGCCGTGTGGCCAGGTCTATTGCCGTGAAGTAGAGACAATTCCTGGAGTTGATTAGATCATGTCTGATATGCCCCATTAATTTGGTGTTCATTATTTTCGTCTTTTACGTAAAACTTGTACCAAGTTTAAAACAAAATGTAACATACGTGGATTGCTTCCTTGGAACCACATTCGCACACAAAACATACGTTCGTACTCGCCAAGTATTCATTCAGTACTAAGGAAATTAACACGAACTACTAAAAAAAGTTGAGCAAAAGCTGCAAGAGGCTTCATAGTAGCTATTTGCACTGGCGGCTGCTAGTCAATGGTGGCACTTGTCTCTCCAGCAATAAACCAGTCTTGAAAATTTACTATCTTACAGTAGCCCCTATGTGTTTTTTGACAGTGTTTGTGTGTGTGCGATGAAAATTTTATGTGGTGTAATGAGAATACAATCGCATTTACAAAATTCATTAAGTTCTCGAATACTCATAAGCGGCGGGTGTTATTTAAAATGAGGTGGTTAGACTTTCCGCGAGACATTACTGTCGTTTTTGCTGCGAAATTATTATATTGTAAAACCCATGTAAACAAGATTGGGTATAACGAAACACATAAAACACAAATGTCTCACTATGCTATACCCTGTTATAACTAACAGCTGTAATAATTGATTAAATTGNGACTTTCCGCGAGACATTACTGTCGTTTTTGCTGCGAAATTATTATATTGTAAAACCCATGTAAACAAGATTGGGTAGAACGAAACACATAAAACACAAATGTCTCACTATGCTATACCCTGTTATAACTAACAGCTGTAATAATTGATTAAATTACTCCACTTTTCTGTATCTCCAGATTGTTTTGTTATTGAAATTGAGTTTTAAAACATTTTAAAGTTTCTAGATTGCCTAATAAATCAGTCGCAAAAAGTTTTCTCTTAAGTGGCCTATATCGCGTAAGTCTTGATCTTAAGTTCTTGGTTGAACTTATGGGTAAGCTAGTTGTGTTTAGGGTAGCTATAATTGTGTTTCCAAAATGCAAGCCTTCCACCATATCGATTATGATAATCCAGAAGGCATTACAGATAAGGTATTTTTCTAATAAAATTTTTTTAAAAATGCCAAGTTCTCTTTGTATATTTATTTCTGAAGTGTTCTTTGTTACCGAAATGGCTGAAACTATCTGAAATGAATTTTTAGTACGTAACTTAACCTCTACAATACAATAGGAAATAGCCTAGGGGCTTCTATTAATTTTTTCTAGTACCTATGGTTTAGTTAGCGGGTAAATTACTACATATGCACGGTGCGCGACACTACTAAAAGTATCTTGCAATAAAGCTACGTTATTTAATGTGCGTGCAGTGTCGTTATTGAGAGTTCCGTGCTACTGCCCTTAAACAGGCCTTTTTACGTAGCACGTTAAACATTTTTTGAAACCTCTTTTGTAGTATTGATCATTTGTGTGTGTTGCGCTGTGTTGCTAACGTGTGAAGTACCTTGATTGTTTTTTCTTGTGATTTCCTGATCAAGTTGGAGAAGTAATGCAGAGCATTTGATTTTGTTCGTAGCGAGGGACAAAATGTTCCTAATATCGTTCGGGTTATTTGTGCGGTTGGGTTTATAAACGTCCCCACCGCTACAGGCTGTTCACGGTTAATTGAGTACGTTTGAAATCAACCTTTGAATAATGTTACGGCCCCTACATTCCCGTATTTTAAAGGGCACACTTACTGGCATGCGCACTGTAAAGTTGGTAACGCAGGAGTTAAAGCAGTTCAATATATTGCAATTGAATTAAATGTATTAGTTTAACATTTGTGAATAGTAAACTTGGTACTTTTGATGTCTGTTTTTTATCTATATAAGCGTAAGAATTAGAAAATTCGTAAAAGATTTTCTTTTCTAATAATTTCTCAGTTTCGCTTGACCAACGCATGAAAAGTGGCGAGGCCCATGACAATGCTAATTTTTACATAGGGTGGAAGTATACACGATTGCATAAAAGATCATCTTAAGCAGGGCTTTAAAAAGTGCTCGTTTTACCGTGAACAGCCTGTAATGGTATTCGTCAGCCAGTTGGACATGTTCTCTTTGCCGCAACACATCTCCCACACAAGGTGGCGGAGTTGCCGCACTGAGTGACATGCCCGTCTCGCCAAAATAATGGTTCTCATACAACCAATCATATGTAATGTCAGTTTTACGAATTATTCGTTTTTAGCGTGCAGTACTTTGAACTATCTAAAAAGTGCATAATGGTTATAGATTTTGTTAGAAGTATCAGTTCGATTTTGTTACTCTTAATATTTTTCTTAGTAAAGGAAAAATAGTTTATGGTATCTATGTAATATTTTTCTGCCCATATGCAAACTGTATTTTGCTGGCTGAAAGATACATTTCTTCCTGTGCGGGATTGGACAGTCTGTCGTTCCCAATCAATTACTCGAGGAATTTTTGTACTCTAAGTATTTTTTACAAGACGCCAGAGGGACGTATCAGAGTTCGTGAAGGAAAGAGGTACTAAAAAAAACTTTATTTTATTTTATTTTATTCAGAAAACTATTATTTACAGCATTAATCAATCTATCTTCAATGTTACTCTTTTTATTTCTCAACGAATGCAGTATTTAATGTCTACATCAGCTCTAATCAAGTCATTCTCAATGTATTTTTTGGTTACAGTCAATTAACTCACACTCGTCATTAACACATGTGCAGTCTGTCTATTGCCATCGTTTGAAATGTCTTTTTTTTTTTTCACGCATCCAGTCCAATAGTCCTCCAGCCTGCCAGTCACACCTTCACTGCACCGATACTCGCAGTAGCAGAGTTTACTCCTGCTGTCCACTTCTTTCGCCACTCGTTGCTCTGCTCGCTCGTTGGCTATCGCTCAGGGGAACGCAATCGCCCAAACTCCAGACACTCATAAACTGCCGGCTCGGAGGCTCGATGCGCTTTTATAGTATTAGCAGCCAAGATCTGGAATATTTCCCGCACACCGAGTCAGACTGAGAGGCAAGGACGATCAAAATCACAACATTCTTTACATACACAGAAATTAAATCAGCTGAAGGTCAGGAGCGCGCGAGCCGCAAAAGATTAATCGCGGTGGCACGCTTTTCGTAACAAGATACGCACGTCGTGGATTATCGTTTGCCTGACCTTCCAGCATTCCTCTCTTTTCGGCGTCCGCTATAATATCACTACTGTCCCCCTCCGCTCGCTCGCGCGGGAGAGGTCAAAGGAAGCGAGCGCGTAATAGTATTTTAATAATTCACATCTACAGACTTTTTCGAATATTTAAGAATGTTCTCAACAAGAGGGTGGAATGGTGATTGGAGTTGGGAGGGGGTGTACATAAACACGTTATTGAATTGCACAGATGGTCGCATTTCTCCGAAGGACCACAAGGAACCCACGCTCGACCATCTTTTCACGGCTGCTGCTTTCCCCCCTCCCCCACGCTCATAACCCCTCGTGGTTGTCAACTGCTGGCACTGTTCAAGACAGACCCTAACAAGTGCTGTTTTTCTCCTTTTTTTTGTAAAACTTGCAATTGTTTTGCAATCATTGCTTTCGAAAAATGCACATTTTTCGGAAGACCTTGCCATTTGTGTATTGTTGGTGAATGTGTGATAAAGGAATGAAATCACCACATCACTAAAAGCGGCCACACTGCAAACACTTTTTTTTGGTGCTTTTACAAGGAAAATTCCCGGGAACCCCATTACCAAAACATTTTGTAGTGACACGAAATGTTTTCGTGCAAAAAATGCATTTAACCTATTAATCAGACTTTTACAAATTATAGGAGTGTATTTCAGCTTACATATTTGAGAAATGCAAATAAAATTTTTATAATGCTGTTAAAAACTACTGTTATGAATAAATAAGATAAATTAAATTATGTTTTTTGAATTTTATACACGAAAAACTTTGGACACCGATGCTTCGCTTTTGTTAAAATTGCAAGCAATTATTTTCTATACTGCCACTTTTTCGTACATAATTCGGTCTTCTTTTGATGATTTAATATAGATAAGTAGACTCTCTTAACATAGTCACCTCTCGGGAATCGGGAAGTATTGAGGTTACTGTTCTAGAGAATTATTTAACTTCAGACTGATATTTAAAATCTGTAGGTGAATTGTACTGTTCACTTGCAGGTTTATAACGCAGCATGTGTTTTATGAAAATTTGTGTTGGAACAACAGTTATTGGTTTTACATACCTACACAATTTTATTAGAGCGTTCTGTTGATTT
>NQII01000324.1:128802-154985 GCA_002778355.1 Clitarchus hookeri | reverse complement strand
TTTTTTGATGCCACATCATAAAAAAATAAAAAATAAAAATTTTGTTCAAACAATAAAAAAAAATTGTTTGGGGGTGGCCACCCTTATTACTTAGGGGTGTAAAAAATAGATATAAATCTATTCTCAGACCTACCGAGTAAACATAAAAAATTTCATAAAAATCGGTCTAGCCGTTTCGGAGGAGTTCAATGACTAACACTGTGACGGGAGAATTTTATATATTAGATAGTGCAGCTTTATGTAACAAAATTACGCCAACTTTTCACGATATTCAAAAACTAAGAAAAGATTGAAATATTTTCTTTGGGTAAAATTAAAATTCTTTTTACGTTGCTAGTTGAATCACGTTCCCCTTACTTTTACATACAAACTTGAGAGAAATGACTGTTCGCTAATTACGTTTAAACAGTTTATTGAAAAATAATTATTGTAGTAATACTTTCACTCCTAAGTGAACAGCTTTATCGAGTAAACATAAAATAATTAACAGAAAGGTATCGGATATTCGTAAATTTTCTTTTCAACTATTTATTGAAACATTTGGCTCATTAGCTTTGACTGATGTGTTGGGATTTCGTAAGTGTTGCTATCTCGTTAATCTAGCAACTTACGGATTAGTATACGAATAGTAACAAAAAAAGTTACAGAACGTACATTTTTTTGCCAGATTATGTTTTAAACATTTTTCAGAAAACTTACGTCAAAGATTGTTGTCATGCTTGAATCCGTTTAGTTACTGCTCAGTTTTTTTTAACAAGTTGGTGTTTTACAGGAGCTGTGATGTATGGAAGTATCTATGTTTTAGTTACAGTCTGCAAGCGATAATAAGTTCCGTGTTTAGACTAACAGCTACTTAATTGTAGAATTTTGGTACCATTGCGATTAACTATTAAAATTTTACTTAATATCGTAGCAAGCCTTTACTTTTTCCATACACGATAAAGTGTACGTGGAAAAATATAGTATGGTACCTATATACTTTCGGGCTCTTAGTAGCAGACGGACTGAACAAAGGTCTTAAACATCAAGACCTTGGAATTTTTTGAATCTGGAGCATATTGCCAGAAAAAACTCTCAAAAAAAAAAAAGAGAGTATAAATCACGTCACCAGTGAATAAGTGACTTTGTAATCATTACTAGGCCAAATTCACTAACGCATTTAACAGGAACATAATTTTAATGTCTTTAATTTGTGGGCATTTTATAATCAAATCATTCATTATCTCTACAGTCTGTAACACCAAAATTAAAGAATTTTACGAAATTTCACGAACGTTTTTAAACTAGCTTTCAAAATCAACCTTTGAGAAACAAAATCACTGCATATTAGTGCGTATTATTCAGCGTTAACTTTGGTTGTCGCATTTTGTAAAATTGACAGCAATTACGAAAACCAGTGTAAGTATTAAAGGTTTATTGAAAGAATATATTAATTTGTGGAAAATAAGTTGATTTCAAAGATTTGAACCGTAAATTTATTTCCTGGCGTAGTTTCTACTATCGTTGTAACTGTAACCATGCTTTATACTTTATAAATTCACAATAATCACGATAGTCTAATAATAAGTTACATAGATGAAAAAGCACAGCCCAAGCATCTTAAATATACGTAGACCTGTGAATTCTCAAGCGTGATGAAAGTTCCAACGCTGGTCTGTTCTCGAAGGTAAAGTAAGAGTAACGAATTTAGCGGAGATAAAATGTTATGTAACACCTGAAACAAACGTTTTCCGAGATGCTAAAATGGCAACACATGGGAACAGTTGGGTACAAATTGAAATTACTACATTTTAACACAAATGTCAAAGCAAACAGTGACTCTGTGGTATGCTTTAGCATTCGCAGGTGAAGTCCGACGATATAATTTATTTTGATCTGAAGGATTGGTATTTTTAGTTCGCAATGCATAACAAATGCTTCTGCTCAATAGCATGACCTGAAATAAAAATAAAAATTGGTTGCCCAAGTTTATCAGAAAAGGGTCTCCGTTGTATTTTCTGTGTGTAACTTCCTAACCTAAGGGTTAGTAGTTGCGTGCTTTTCGTCCAAAAATGGATCTATTTATGGCGAATGACTGTACTGTTGACTAGTGTTGGCTCTCAGCGCGGCGGTGTGGAAGACCTGTCGCAAGGGAGGTTAAGGGTTTAGGAAGGCAATGGCCACGCCTCCACGCCACGCTACGTGCCTTACAAAACACATTACCCCTCGTTCCTCACATTAGTGACTAACTGGTGACAATGGCGAGTAGCTCGCGGCCCAAGAGGTGTAAACAAGTTATACACAGCAAGGAAAGAGAAGTCATCAGGAGTGTTGTAGAAGCTTGTGATGAAGAGGCAAGGAATAAATATTTGTTGGTTCCTACTAACAAAGCTACAGAGAGAGAGAGAGAGAGAGAGAGAGAGCGGCAAAGTAGGCGGGAGTAAGTAAGGCGTATATCGAAAGAATTCGCAAACAAAGCAGACACACACCTGACGAGCCTCAAACAACTCCAGGTAAGCGAAGGTAAGAACGCAGTGCTTACACTGTTCACCGTATCTCCTATTAAGGATTCCGACTACCTGCAATTATTTTGTGCAATCGAGTCCTCAAAACGGACGGACGTTAAGACGAACTCTTGCTCTCTCCTCACTAGCTTCGTTACCTGTACCCACAAGGCGCTCAACTTGCATGCTGTCTCTCTGCCTGCGACTCGCCTACACGTGAATTAGCAGTGAACCTTTTTATTTTAAAGGTACACTAATAAGAAGAAAGTACGATATGTTCCTGAAGACAACTCTTAAGTGTTTGTATACAAAAATCTGTTGCTGAAACTGTTTCTGAAATCACCCGTTTTAGCCATTTTTACGTCAAAAATAGTTCTTGGAGTTTGAATGAGAACTTTAAACATGGTGTTTGGACGCCACTACAAAATATCCAACTGTTTAGGAATAATGTGTTTTGTACCAAACCCTTGTAATGCACTTCACGCGCCATAAGGTCGGAGCCCTTATTACATCTTCAATGTGAAGAATTTATGTTAATCTTTAGTCACTTTGACAGATGAAGATAATTCCCTCGCATAACAGCATCAAAGCGAGGTTTATTTTCTTGACTGAACTGGTATGCTTTTCAAACATTGCACCAATTGTAATGTGTCATCCGTGACTTTTCAGTAATATTTGCAAGTACACTGGAGAGCCAAAAAAACTGGTATAGGCGTGTGTATGCAAATAACAGAGGTATAGAACCAATCAGAGTAACGCGATGCGGTCGGCAGCGCCTATATAAGACAACAAGCGTCTGGAAAAGTTGCTATATTGGTTACTGCTGCTACAATGGCAGGTTATCAATATTTAAGGGAGTTTGAACGCGGTGTTATAGTCGGCGCACGAGAGATGGGACATATCTCTGAGGTAGCGATAAAATTTGGATTTTCGCGTACGACCATTTCACGAGTGTACCGTGAATATTAGGAAGCCGGTAAAACATCAAATCTTCGACATCGCTGCGGCCGGAAAAAGATCGTGAACGAACGGGACAAATTACGACTGACGAGAATCATTAAACGTGACAGACGTGCAACCATTTCTCAAATTGGCGCAGATTTAAAGTGCCAGCGTACGAACTATTCAACGGACCATCATTGATATGGGCTTTCGGAACCGAAGGCCCACTCGTGTACCGGCAGGTGTACCAGTTTTTTTTGGCTCTTCAGTGTAGTATATTCAGTTAACCAAAACCATTCAACAGATTTTATTTAAAAATTGTAAATTTGACGTAGTCCTCATAGTTATTTAACTGCAATTTGTAATGTACATGTTGAAGGTACTCGTTATTTTATTTGAATACTAGAAGTCTGTTAAAATTTACTAAATATGGACATTTTTATATTGATGTTAATTGCCAATTGGCAGTCCAAAAGCTAGCTATATATATATAATATCAAATAATATATATTATATATAATTTTTACAGGAAAAATGGTTTTGTGGTACTTTTACACATACAATTCGTAATGCTTACAAGCGCACATCGAAACTTTATTTAAAACATATTTTTTTAAAGAAAAGATCTTTGATATTTTGTTTTATTTACGTATATCAAACAAAGAAATATGGTAATAAATCAGAGTATTTCAAAGAGAACAGATTCAGAGGGAAGTGAAATTCGTTCATTCTTTCGTTTACTTTGTTCTGAAGCTTTGGGACCTGCATTACCGGTATACATTTATATGTTTATATTGTGTATAGTAAACCTTAAACAAAGTGCCTAGAAAAGAAGTTTACGTATCAATTGTTCTGCTATTTTAGGCAAAAAAAAACTACGAAAGTTGTTTTCGATAGTTTTGACAGGCGTGTGATAAGGGACACTATTCGAGAATTTTATGTCGAGAAAATCGTACCAACTGTAGGTAAACTTGCGCCAGTTGTGCTTGAAAAGAATGGGTGGAATTGGCGTCAGTCGTCTCTACGAAGACTGCTCAAAGACATGGACTTCTTGTGGAAAGATCACAAAAGAAGCGGGTGTTTCTTTTTGAAAGAGCTGACATCGTCGTGTGGCGTTCAAAGTATTTAACAACAATGAAACAGCTGAGAAGAGAAGGCAGGAACATATTTTACATTGACGAAGCGTGGATTGACACTAATTCGACATTTAAGAAGTGCTGGCAAAAGAAAGGTGACGTTGAAGGATTGGTAGAAAGTAGTAATGCAGTAAACAGACTTTTGTTGTGCATATCGGGTCGCAAGAAAGCTTTCTTCTGGGCGAGCAGTTAATTTACAAGGCAAATTCGACATGTGATTATCACGGGCAGATGAATGCTCTGAATTTTGAGAAGTGGATTTTGCAACAAGTTTTATCAAATCGTCCACCAAATTCATTGATAGTTATGGACACTGCACCATATAATTCGAAGCAAGTAGAAAGGCCACCGTAAAAATATGACACGAAGAAAGAAATCGTGGCGTGGTTACAAGGAAAAGGGGTTCTTGCGACGAAACAATGAGGAAAAGTTACTCTCATTGAATTTCTTGAAAACCTTCGACCAAGAGAAAAAATATTCGCTGTCGACGGGATATTCCAGCAACATGGCCATGCTGTACTTAGATTACCCCCTTATATGTGCGATTTCAATGTCATAGAACTAGTCTGGGCTAAGATTAAACGCCACATCAGAGCTCACAACACGACTGGAGATGTATCACTGCAAGTCTTGCAGAGGATAACAATAGAAGCAAGGGATATTGCAGACACGTTGAAGGAATTGAAGAAGAGTACTGGAAGAACGACTGCCTCATGGAGTTAGCAGTAGAGTTCTTAATGAAACTGGATAGTAAGAGTGATGACACATATGATGAAACACCACGACAAAGAAATTTTTAGCGAATGTGATAACGACAGCTCTTGCTTAGCTCAGCCATTGTAAATATTGAAAGTATATTATATTTTGCTGATACATGTACTTTACAGTGTCATTAATTTGTTTTGCTTAGTAACTTTTTAATTAGTGAACTATGAATAGTTTTACTTTTCCCTATGCTTCCTCAAAAACAGTGAATAAACATTAACAAGGCTGTGCTTAGACATATTCGTAGTATGTGTTATCAGTTTGTAAAATTGCTATCCACTTTTATTTGTACTTATACTATTATATACATTATCTTTCTTTTATATTTATTTATACTATTACATACATTATCTTTCTTTTATATTTACTTATACTATTACATACAATCTTTTTTGTCAAAGCAACTGAAATCATGAATGTTGCATGGTGTAATTTGAACAATTAATGGTTTTAATTCTGAATACTTGTAAATAAGTAGATTTAAACTGAACATTTCAGTATCTTTTCCCTTATTTTGACTTTTTGTTCCCGACACCATGATCTTGGTATCACTGCTCATTCTTATAGTCACTGTGTAACGTAACTTTATACGCTCATGTCTTGATCAGTAATAATTGGTTACAACTGAATACTTGTACCTCAGTGTTTTTAATTTTTTATGCTTATTTGTCACATCATAATCTTGGGTATTTATTGTTTAATTTATCATGTTGCAATAATAATATATTATCAAACTGTATTCAATTGTTATTTACTTTTTAAATTATAATACTCGGAAATTGGTGGTTGTTAACTGATTGTCACTGCAGTTTTTAAATGTTGTGTTTTGGAGGTCTAACGATTTCTTTATTTTTATTCATCGTCCTTTGTCTATTCAATCTATTGTGAGTAATTTTAAAATTTTTTAATATAACACTTGTAAATTATTGTTGTTAACTATTCGTGTTATTAAATTATTTCCATTTGTTTGACTTCCGGAAGTTGCTTCTTGAAAAAAGTATTAAGTTCACAAATGTTATCACAGCATGTCGAAAGCCGCGGTTGAGGCAGTTCGCCTGCCACCACTGTGATACGGGTTCGGTTCCTGGCGATGTCAACAGGGATTTTTTGCATGTGGCAATCGTGGTTGGTGTGTTATCTCGGGGTCTCCAGTTTTCCCCACCTTGCGTTCGATATGTCTATCGATTGTATCACCAACCTCTGCAAACCATATTTTCGCACAACTGCCTCGCTTACTGGTTTTTAATGTTGATGCGTAGTTTCATATAAAATTATGCAATTACAGCGAATTTACTTAATTTATGTTAAATTTTCTTTTTGCTCGTAGCACTTGATACTAAATAAAATATTTTGACAAAATGATTAAAAATGTGTTATTAATTTTTAGTGCGGACTATGATATTGATGTTATCTGTACTCACCTTTGTAATAATTTCGTATTCATGCCAATACATTTTTAAAGACGTTTTGCTGAAAAAAATTAATATATCCACACTTTGCCTGGGACTTAAACCCAGAACATATAGTACCGTGCGCTTGCGCGCAATAAACAATGCTACAAAACAAAAATGTCGGCAATAGACGTGTTGGTGTACCTTTCAAACTCTTATGTTGTAAAGTGGTCAGTCGAATGTTTGCAGGACGCGTAGCACGTCGTTCAACGGTACATCTTGCTTTCGAAGGGGCGAACGCGACAGGCCCAACCCTTTGCCACCGAGGGGAGTGGGAGGTGAACTAGGACTAGGGTAGGATTGCCTACCCCAAATTTCAAAAACTAGGATTTGAAGTTAGAAAAACCAGGACAATTGGGTTTAAAAACAGGACGCAGTAATTTATAAGCAATAGTTAAATTAATATGTAGTGAAAATAGGTTAAATTAAATTCAAGTAATAATAATAATATTTTTTAATAAAAGTATTCTAATAAAATTATATGAGTTGAAAATGAGTTATTAAAATATAAAACAAACACTATAGTTTTGTAACAAATTCTTTAAACTAGTATCTAACAAATTCTAATATAAAAAACGTTTTTATTTTTATTATACTTTTCAACCCCACCAATTTCCCTCAGTATCTGTGGTTGAGTTAACAAATAATCATAACATTGGTCACATTTCATATCTATGTTATAGATATTTTTGATGATTGCAGCTACTGTTGTTGGCATTAATCGATTTCTTTCTTTTGACCACTGTGAATTTATGAGAGAAAATACTCTCTCAACATTAGCGTTATGTCCCGGTATATTAAACACATATTCAGCCACTTTCCGTAGTTCTGCATACTGTTCCTCGGAAATGCATTGCTTAAAATATATTAATTAGCCACAAGGAGTTTAAACTGTCGTCTTTTTGAGTAGGATTCAAATGTTTGCTAAAAAATTTCAAATTAATCTACTCGTCGTAGATTAGTCGACGAGTAGACTAATCGTGATCTTTTAAAAAGACCAAAGATTTTTCAGTGTTGCTCCAATCTAGCAAATCAGACCCTGTTAGATCAATCCAGTCGAAAACTTTTAGGTCCTCAAATGGTTCAGTCCACATTTTTAAAAAGTAATTGATTTCATTATAAAAATATATTATTTTAGTTGAAAATTCTTCCGTGTTCTTTCCGTCGTCATGCAACTTCTTTAAAATTGTTCTTACTCTTAGAGGACGAAAATTTTTTTGTTATCCTCTCCTCTAGTAATAAAATAACTCTACCCAAAATTTTCCTGATTTCAACAACACTGTTTTCTTTTCTTTCCACTCTTTCAATATTTGTGTGAATTATCGCCATTACTGAATGAACGAGGTACAGGTAACCCTCGGCATACTCATTGTTTAAAAACTGCATAATGTACTGTGGAGGTTTATCTAAACTAATAAAAGATTCCTTTAACGGCTCATGGTATTTCAAAAGTTTTTCAATTGCCGGAAAAAGGCTTAACCAGAGTGTCTTGGAGTGAGACTGAAGTTGAGTATACTCCATGCCAATATAATTGCAAAACTGTCACAGTTTTTCTGTTCGAACAGTGTATGTAGAAAAATTATTATACATTTTTACAATTATTAATTCCACTTCTATGGGCAGAATGTCACATCCGTGATGAACAGCATTATTGAGTACATGAGCAGGACAACCAATACCTATAATGTCTTTGCCTAATTTTTCCTTCAGTTTACAAAACACATTGTTTGTCCCAGCTCTTTCTCTACCACCAAAGTTAGTATTGCAATTATCTCCTGAGAATGCTACACATTTTTCTGTTATATTATATTTTTGGAGCTGATTATTTACTAAACTCACCAAAGTTTCAGCAGTTTCATCGGGAACTGTTTCAATGTCTAATATCTTGGAACTTATGCCTTCCCCACGATAATCGAAATACTGAACCAATACAGGAATTAATTTAGTTGCCCCCATGATTGCTAGCGTCACAACAGACACTAACACACCAACAGACACTAACACACGATATTCTTTTCAAGTCATCTGTAAACTTCATTGAAGAACGAGGGCTTAAAACGCCAGTCACAATTGCAGTTGCCTTTGTTCTGTTGCACGTCCTTTCTTTTGCGATTTGTGAATCGCTAAACATAATTTTATTCAACTGCAACGTACAGTCTAAAGAGTTAAAAGACATATGGTGACGAATCGTGTGGTAGGCTGCAGCCCCTTCAGCAGAGACAGTCTTCTCATTTGTTGACGATTTCTTTATAAAAGTGTGTAAGGCTTTAGAAGTCCTTGCCTGGGATTGTAATCTCTTCTTATGCTTGGCTGTTCAATGTTGGTTGATGCTGCTCAATATCTATCGCACCTCTGCTGTCTATAGATATACTGTATTCACAAATACATCAATACACTTCAGAGTCAGACTTGCCGCGTTTGAACGAGGGAAACCTTTTTTCTAAAACTTCGTTGAAAGTGTATTTTTGTTTTGGCATTTTGAGGAAACGACAAACTTATAAATACAATTATACAGCTGAAACAAAAAGAAATGCCAGTAAAAAGCGAGCTCATAAATTAAAATTTAATGACATTTACAAGTATCTTTCTATTCTAATCTGTATTCTCGGAATAAATAATACTAATAATACAATACAATAATAAAGACTATAATACGATCAAAAATAAGTTTAAATACTTACGTATTTCTCCTTTAAAATAAATATTTTAAATAAGTTATATTCGTGTAGCACTTATTCACTTACAAGTTGAGAACTGAATAGCAAGCTGGCTAGCTCTGTATGCCTAATGCAAGGTTACAAAGAGAAAGCACTACGCGACAATAGTAGAGAGAAAGAGACATCACAGAGCGTTACGTCTTTGTTTTAAAACAGTGCGGGCAGCGCGAACACTCGAGCCGTGAGGCCGCCCGTAACATAAGGACTGCAAAAGTGGCGCGCGAATTTTAAAATACATGACCACATCAGGGTGCCCAGGACGCTGCTTAAAAACTATCCGGGACACTCCAAAAACCAGGACATGTCCTGGGAAAACAGGACGGTTGGCAACCCTAGACTAGGGGGACCAGTCCTCACAACGTTTGACGCTAACAGTAATTAACCCAAAACCATACTTTTTTGTTTGGTTTAGTTTGTTTAGCTACACTAAATGATAGATTACGGTCGTGAGTCAATGCCAGTCTGGCCACGCCTTTCTAGCAACAGCGAATTAGCGAGTCATAACATTACTAGGTAAAAAAACTCAATGTGGCGTGAAATCACCGTAGAAACAATTATAAGCAATGCAAGATAATGTCTGTACTTTTTTTAAAAATGCGTTCCAGACCATCTGATCATATATGCGCGCTTGTATATGTAAACTATCGCTGCCAAAAATCTAAAACGGTGATTTCAGTTATTAAAAAAAGCGTTAAGATTTTCACGTTTTGTTGTCTGGAGATAGCTGGTTTTATAGAGAATTTCAATAAACTGGTACCTACAATGCATTTTAAGTTCTAAAACATTTGATTTCATATTTTAATTTAATTGTTTGTTTGACCGGCCGCCATTTGAAAATGGAAGGAATTCCGCAGGCTATCATCAGCCTAGACAATAGTGTTCCCATAACTATATTTTAAAGAGCTTAAGAGAGGTGGGGGTTCCGTAATTAGTTTCGGATAACTGGTCGACTAGCTTTTCCCCCAGTATATAAAAAGATGTTTGTGTAATAATTCTTTTAATAATTTAGAAGAATATATCTCCTGTTGTAATGTATTTGTCAGTTGGATAGGCGTGACAACTATGTAAATTTTTGTGATGTATATATTGAACTTATAGGCCTTATGTAACTCAAATTTTGTATTTTAATTGTACTGTTTTTATTTTTTAAATAGTATTTTACTGTTTTTATGTGTTAAGATCGTATTGTAATTGCAGTCATTTTGCACATGTGTGAAAATTTTACGTGTGTAATTTATCTGTTATGATTACTTATTTGTTTGTATATGTATTTTACGTGATTAGAGATCGAAGTAGTCGTGAAAATGCATTTTCTGTCAACGTATTTCACAAAAAGCTACAGTGCCTTGCCTCTGTACATTTACGTTGCCATTTTCACATGGCTTGCAGACAAGTCGCAAATGGGAAGTAATGGAGTAGCAGATTTTTAATACTGTAGAAAACATAAAGTTGATAGTGTGTTCTCGTAACGTTATCTTTTACGCTTCCCTTTAACGCGTGTAAATTCAGGGGAGTGACACAGCCGAAATCAAGGGGAATTCCTACATGTCTATAAATAATTATCGGGAACAGTGCTGTACTTAATTTTCACTCATCAAAATGTTTACGTGTGTGCATTTTATTCGTTTTCGTCATAAGTGCTCCAAGTTGAGTTTTTTTTTCTTACCCAGTGTGCGTCACTCCTGTTTCGCTATTTTTTTTTAGAGTGATAAGACATCAGACGGAGGTGACTACTACGTGTGTTATGTAAAGTGGTCGGCCGGGTATGCCTCGTGTGTATTGCCATCTGTGCTGTAGAGGAAGAACTGCGAAGGCAGGGAACAGTCGCCGCCAGCTGGTGCTACTATCTACCGGCAGCAGTGGAGTTAACTCGGTGCTACAATCTACCGGCAGCAGTGGTACTAACTCGCGGGTCGGAACTGGGATCCACACTGAGTTCACTTGATAATGTGCGCACAGTGAACACAGCTGGTGGTATCTCAGTTCCCCCGTGAGTACACTCAACTGACGTGTTGCCGGAGCTGTTCTGCGCACGCGTCTTGGCACTTCCTTCCTTCTCCTCCAGGGGCGCTGCTGTCGCTCGCGGGAGGGGAATCTGTTTGCCGGCTGAATTACTTCTCGACTGTAGTGTTGCAGCGGCCGAAGAGACATGAAGGCTGAACAGCAGGCACAGCGCGCGAGTAACTCGACTGCGGACACTGTGTGCCGAAGTAGTTAATGATGTAATGCAGTGCCCGAGACAAAAACGTTCGTGCATGGAACTGTGTTGAAGTGTGTTAGACCGTAGTGTTGCGCGGTGTTAACTCTCAAGGACGACTTCTCTCTCTTTTCCTATTCAAGGCTATTATTGAGTGTGTGATGCAACGGGGACTTGTCGCAAACACGAAACTTCCGTCGACAGAGAAAGGCAGTCAAGAAGACGCGACGATGTCGCCGGCGCCATGTCTCCTGTTACGGCGCGCTATAAAAGTCTACGGTCGTCACCAGGGAGTGACCTATATCGCACCTGCTCCAGTTATTTTTGCTCTCCGGGACAGCCCGCAGCACGTGGGCATTGTTGGCGCAGTGGCGCGCCCCATGCCAGACCCCTCAACTACGTACTGCTGCGACCGGCATTTGTTTCTTCATCTACTCGCCGACCTCGGATGAAGACCGCGCATCTAGACCGTGCTCCCAGTCATTTGGAAAACCGACTCGGCCAGAGATTCCGTCTGTTACACCCTGCGATGTAGTCCAGGAAGATAAAAGTTAAATATGGGCAAAAGTTTTTTTTGGGGGACTCCCAATTGTTTTTTTTATTACTCTGCAAGTTTTTTCTTTAAGAAGCCATTTATTTATAAATTGTAATATTGCGCTCATTGTCTATTTTTGAAAATTCTGCTTGAAACTATAATTTCTCTGAAAATGCGTGACGTCCGGTTTATCGGTAGCTTAGAATATTTTCAAGTTGGTATGTTTGGTTGAGATTAAGAATGTGCAAACAATAGAAAATTAGGGTCTCTTGTGGCTGAATTTTTGGACGGTGATGCGCACGTAATATACTTCATATAGCGACAAGGGAAATTCTGTAGTGAAGCACCAGAAGGTAATCCGGTTAGTGTCCCTCTTATTCTAATGTTAGAATGTTAGAAAAGTATGTTGGGATCAGTTTCCCGTGAAAAATTTTGGTTAAGAAAACTGCTCCTACCCCCTACCCCCGAAAAAAGTATTTTGTGGTACACTCCTAGAATATTCCTTTTTTGGAGTCTTGTAACCTGCTCCAGAATTGGTAGTTTAAACAGCTCTCTCGTGGGTGTAGTTTTTTATCCTGGGAAAACGTTTTTGGTCTTACATTTTGTACAATTTAAGTATAAGGCATACATATTGTGAATTTTAAAATTTAACAGTTCTCGCTTAACTTATAAAAGCATTCCGTTTTCCGAAACAGTGCAGTTATAATTGAGCGTGGTCAAATAATCATTTTCCACCAGTGATTTATCTTAATTTGTAATTTTTGCGTGTAAATTAGTAGGATTTGATTTTAAAATTCGTTCATATCAAGATCGCAAGCTGTCAAACGGAAATTGTTGTTTGTGTTCATAGAAATAACCTTGAAAATTAATTAGTCCGAAAATTTTTACTTTATTTCTTGCATTGTACCCCAATATGTAAGAAATATTTTTGTTAAATATGTGTAGTTAATTTTTGTGTAATGTATTTACGGCAAACATCATTGCACGCCTTGTAGTGAAATATTTCTCATAGTTTTAGCATAATATGGTTAACATTGAAAAGATCTTACTGCGATTATTTTTTATGGGTCCATTTAATAATAACTTTTCGTTGTAACCGCTATAGAATCGACTTGGGCGGAATGGCGAATTTAAGACTTAAAAAAAAAAAAAAAAGAAATTGGCAAAAGTTGCAGATATTTTTGTAAAATGTTGATATGTACCTAACGAAATATGGTAAATGCAAAACAAATATTAAAAAAATTGCAGTGTCTCCACTCCTATAGTAAGAGCTCTTTTCCGTGAAACTTTCTAACCGCAGGAATGTTATAATTTCACAGTCTCATTTTTAATTCTAAATCAAATATTGTAGGTATGAGTATAAAATAAATACAAAAATCTGCATCCAGTAATTAAACTGTACTCATGGTGCATTGATTGATCTTTCAGAAGCGACTTGCATAGTAATTGCTATGACCTATTACTCAGACCGACCACTAATCTATTTTGAGATCAGAAATAGCATAATAGACTTCGTTCGATACATTGGCTACATAACCAATTTTTGTTCCGTATGTAGGTATTCAGGCAATTTACCAATAAATTTTGAAACCCTAACAGAAAATATAAACGATGTAAAGTCTTGGTATATTTCCATATCCGGTAAAATTCGGGAACCGTTTTCTAAATGGCGGCCTTTCAAAATATTTTCGTAACTCATTCGCTTACACGTTACTAGAGTGGTTGTGTAGGCGTATAAAGTTGTATGGAATTTTTGCAGCTAGCTCTGAATATCATGTGTAGCGTAGTGCTTCGATAAAATACCGTTTTACAGAAAAATATGGAATATAAATTTATGACAGCTCGTAATTCGGTTTAAAAAAAATTGCAGTAGATACCAAAACGAAATATTATAATTTCCTCCGTCACGCCCAAAAGCAAAATCTAAGGCTGTGTACGAACTGACAGTTCAGTATCTCTTAATAGTGTTAAATTCGAACGCCGTCGATAGTCACTTGTTCAGCGATGGTAGCGAGTGTTAGGTACTTTAGAAAGTTTTGTTATATACTAAAACTAAATATTAAAATACAAAATAAGTTATTATTTAAATTAATTCGGGTCACGTGACCTTTTAGTAAACTAAGTCAACACGAACCACATAAATCATTTTAAGTTAGTTTACAGCCTATTTGCAAACTTAATTCAACGTTATGCAATCTTGTAAAGTATAATTTATTTTTTAATTTTAATATAGTTACGGTAGTGTAATGTAAACGGTTTGCTCATTTTCGAAATATTTCTTCACGGCAAAAATTTGAATTAGAAAAATGTCTGGAATCCGTCGTGTCGAGTAACTGATCCCGTTACCTGTGATGCTACTGTATAGAAAAGTATAATTCGTACATTCGCAGAGGTGTAAAAAAATAATCTTCGGTTAATTCGGTGGTTATGGACACGAAAGCTTGAGGCTATGACAACGGTGGGCTCCGAACCACCTTCATTGACATAGCGGAGGGTGGTGGGGAAGCCCTCGCCGATCCGTAATATTGCGGGGCCGGCACAACTGCAATAAAAGCGGATGGAAGGTCTGGCGGAGCTGGTGAGGATCGTGTGTTGAAACCCGAGGTGGGGCGCGGGGCAGTGCTGGCGGTACACCGTGTGTGTTGGCCGGCGCGCGAACAGCCCGTGTTCTGCTTGCGTAACCCTGGCCGGGCCTGGGCGGCAGAAATAGACCCCCTTCCCCCTCGCCTTATGCGTAGGTAGAGCCAACCAGCCGGCTGGGATCCCCCCCCCCCTCTCATTGGAATGTGCGCTCTGTAGCCGCCGGGTCAATTGGCCAATCAGCTAGGAGCCCGGCCGTCTCTCTTCCTCGGTCTTCTGAAAGCGTAGCCCTTCAGGGCATACGTTAGTAGTGGCTTCCCAACAACCGGACATTGTAACATCGCACAGTGTTTTTATTTCACTTGGTGAGCCCTCCTCGCTTCCAAGGCGCATTTGAGAAATGGGTGAAGCGAGGATCAAGCCTCATGCTCGGCTGTTAGCCGTTTGCCCTCTCACTTCTTCGCGAGCAGACTCCAACCCTCAGACCAGTACAGTTGGCGACCTGAACATTTCCGGGAACCTGGATTTATCGCGGGTATTTACTTTTAACGACACGCAGTTGACGTGAAATCAGTTTTAAATTAAATTTTCGGCCCACGAATTCGTTGAAACGACGCACCGTCCCCCGTGATTGTATTTCGTGTTGGCTTATTACATTCGTCAGGGCCGATTGGCCTAAATCTGCGTTCTAAGAATGTCACGGCCTTAGTGCTGCAGATTCACCTCCACAATGCTCACTACACACACGTTACACTCGTAAGAACTTTCTGCTCCCAGTTCAGGCAAGTAGCAACATCCCAGTATGAAAGTAAGAAACTGTTTCTTTCCACGTGCTTGCGCCTCGTCAGACGTACATTCAATCATTCTCGACATTCCTGCCGATTATGTTGTGCGGGCATATAAATATGCGTAGCCCATATAATTGTCGTCTCACCAATTACTGTGACGCATTCCCTTGCAATCCATTTCAATGCCAGCTTTTAGGAAGGTTGTGAATTGGCAGTAGTTTTCCATTTCGTCGTCCTAGTTAGGTTATTTGCAACGATGTCATAGAGTATAGCTAGTTTACCGCCTGTACGAGAGTTAACTTTCGGTTCAGGAAAAAATTTAACCTACCTTGTGAAATGGTGGCAGCTGAAATATCAATATTAAACCCCCCCTCCTTGTTTATTAAAGATAGTTGGGTTGTGACAAATATTTGTGTCTCGCTATCGTGTGCAACGAAAATTGACACAGTAGTTAGAGGAACGCACGTCCTTCACCCTCCCCTCAACCGCCAATTCTTAATTACAGATACCAAACCCAGTGTTCAATTGCAGAGCATGTTTACTTGTCGCATTTCATTTGGCCCGTTATGTCCCTTGTGATACAACAAAACTATGATCAAGGGGACTGTTCTACTTAAGTGCATATTATGTCGTAAACATACGTAATTAATTTTAAAACGGTTTTTTTTTTTTTTTTAAATCGAAGGGTGGAAATTAATGCCTGAAGTTATTCTGGAACATTCGCACATTGAGAAAGAAGGTTGCTATTTTCACTACTGATGTGTTCACCGCACCTTGTTGGAAATTTACGATAACCTACTGAATATTGGCAGTAAACTATGGTCTAGGAGGAAGAGTTACTACTAGACTCGTCAAAATGATTTCAACTTACCTATCTGTTATTTGCGATATGTAAAATAATTGGAATACTATGCATAAGATTCCTTTGTTCAGCATACTGATTTGTCAATGTCTATTTCGCCCAAGAGCATTACAATTCAACCTGTAACATTCACAGGATTATTCGTAGTGATGGTGACTTTTAGCTTCTCGATGAACGACATTTCCCTAGAATCGTCACGGCAGAATCGGAGCTATGACATTGTAATAATTCTAGAGTGTAACCTCGCAGTTTTTTTTAATAGCTTAAGCCGGCAATACACGATCCCTGCTGCCGTACTTGAGCTTTTAGAAGGCCGGTTACAAGCCACTATGCGAGTTGGCATGGAAGATGCATATTACACAACAGTTGGCGTACAAACATTTGACACACTTGAAGGGTGCGCAGCGTATGGTTCGTAATAGGTTAACACGAACGCTGCTCGTAGAATTGCTCTTATACATTAAGTTTAGTCATATTAAAAAAAACTAGCTAGCACACATTAATATTGCTTTATTACGAGGGTTATTCGGAAAGTAAGGTCGGATTTCTTACAAAACATAAACCATCACAAATTTTTTCAAAAAAGCTTTTTTTTATTTAATTCCTTGCATGTTTCTCTATTTTTATACATAGTTTCCATATTTGTTTAAACATTTGTCATAATGTTCTACAAGCTTTTCTATGCCTAAGTCATAGACGTCTGCCGCCTGTGAGAATAACCAGTCTGTAACTGCTTCTTTCACCTCGTCATTTGTGACAATCTTCTCTAAAAATGGATCACCTTCCTTATGATATCGGTCCAAAAAATCAAGAGCACAAGCCATTCTTTTCTTTTGGTGTTCCTCAGTAAGCAGCCTGGGAACCCAACGTGCGCACACTTTGTGAAATTGCAAATTTTCAGATACAATTTTGTGCAAAGTTATTCTACCCACATTCGGAAATTCCAATGCTACAGTTGAAATTGTGAATCGCCGGTCTTCACGAATCTTTTCGTCCACGGCTTTGACTAAATATTCTGTGATCACTGATGGTCGGCCTGATCGCGGTTCATCACGGACATTTTCCCGTCCGTCCTTGAAAGCTCTCACCCACTTACGCACTTTGCTGTCACTCATCGCATTGGGGCCATACACTTGACTTATCTGTCGATGAACTTCCGCTGCTGAAACGTTCCTTGCTGCCAAAAACCGAATCACTGACCGTATTTCACAGTCTGCGGGCTGATCAATTGTTTTCAACATTTTGAACTGACACTGTAAATCGCACACTGCAACAATACCAATGCAAATGGCGTCGTTTGACGAGCAAGGCATGCCTGGAGTAGGTGCGCATGCGCGTTACAGTGTTCGCGCGACATTCGATTAGCTACGGCGATTCGGCCCTTACTTTCCGAATAACTCTCGTACTTTTGACTATTGCATGAATTCACTTTCTACTGGTGTAGTTTCATTAATTTTTTTAAGATAATTATGATGTAAAATTAAGAGTATTTATTTTATTTTGACGAACTTTTTTAACAGTTTGCAAAATGTAGTTGATGCTGTTAATCAGCATTAAATATTTTAGAAAAGAAAGGGGTTTGATGGAATTTCGAACACACGTTCAGAGGTAGCGGTTCCATCTGCGTAACGCGTCTTTCCCATGCATTATAGCTTCTAGTGTTTAAATTAGTTTCATGCACACTTCTAAAACCGTTCGTATTACATTTTTATAGCGTAGGTAATGTTTTAAATATTTAGTAAAGTTTTTAACAGTATGTAAAAGTTGTCATTGCCGGTATTATTAGTCTTTGTTGAATTTTAAAATCATTTGAAAGAGTTTCGACCCCATGGATGTGTGTATAATCAGGATGGAGGGGTCCTTTGTGGTTTTTTTTATCAACTCGTTTCAAGTAGCAGCCACGGGGAGCACCGTACGATCTGTAACTGCAATGTGACCAGCCAGGTTCAGAGGTTTGCATGAAACCTGCCACAAAAAATAGGACATGTTTTATTATCAAACGTGGTGTGAACTCTCGCCATACAAGGTGAAAAATTCCATGACTGATGCCATCCATACTGGCTGGTATAACGGCTGCTATGGCAGGCCGTGTACCAAATTTTACGGAATCTGGTACAGTGTAATAAAGTCGTTAATTTTCCTTCAGGTCGTCACATTTTAGTCGCAGATTTTCTCTTGGCACACCAAACTGCTTTACTGAATGAAGCCTGAAGTATAAAATATATTTGGTCGTGTGTTTTATTTGGGGTGTTTGAGCCTATCTATTTTCGATTTGCAGGTGTACCATTAGTGTAGTGATATAATCTGGTATTATGTATGTAGACTGACAACTGCTGGGGTATGTCAGGAATTTTTTTGAAGTTAATTATTTAGTTTAACCTTTGCTAGTGTCGAGAGAAAAAAATGCTCGGGGGAAAAATTAATCGCATAGGTACTGGAAAAGTGTTGCTTAACTGAAAATTCAACAGTGTTTTGGGTGTCACAGTATGTTCTACTCGCTCCGTAGAGCTTATCTTGTTCCTTGTAAATAATTGCCTTTATAAAATGTAATTTTCTGAACATTTAGGTATTCTTGTGTTGTGTATTCTCATATCGTCTGGACATCTCCAGGACGTAAACACGGAAGTGAAACAGTATTGTGAAGTGTAACTTGTTTTATGCTTGTATGTACACTCTTTGACTGTAGTGTGCTCAGTGTGCGCGATGTAAGTCCATTGGCGACAGACTGTATGGACAGTGAGTGTGTGTTGCGGTAGACTGTTATGACCCTCCGGACAGTGTGTTGGAACAGTTGATAGGTGCTGGAGTCCGTGCCAGAAGCGCGTTTACATCGCTGCTCTAGATATCTGTAAATGCACTTTCTGGTACGACATCCCAGTATGCCCATTGCGTCTTTGCTCCTTCCTGGAGGGAAATTGATCTGACCTTGTGTCGGTGGGGCTCCCTCGAGTTGACTGACTTTTGTCCTGGCCCGCACGAGGCTCATCCTTCTACCAAGCCCCTGTCAGTTTCGCAGATTGGAAAGAACAAGAAGTTGGTGTCACGGAACTGACCTGCCTGCTGACGACGCCTTGTGTTAAGGGGGAAGTATCCTTGCCAACTTGGATTTACGCATTTTCCTCCATAAATTATTTTCGGAGTCAATATTTAAAAACCAAGCTAGCCAAGGCATAGGGAACATCTTAACAATTTCGAAAACCTACTTATTTTTCTTAATATTAGTTTCACATCTGTAACTGTAATAATATATTATCCAATTACTTAATAATATCAATCCCACATGGGAAAATACAGGTATAATTAAAACCGTACAAATTTCAAAAAATTTGTTAAGTATTCCTCTATGTTACGTCTAGCTTAATTTTTTTAATGTCTGGTTATATATTTACATTACGGAGATGTGTAAGAAAATTCTAAGATTAAATGGATACTACCCCTTTAACCACGGAGGTGCAGAGATGATGATTACACTGTGAAAGTTACATGCGCCTCAATTACAAGGGGGGGGGGGTCTGTTGAAGTATGACTACTACAAAGTTTGCAACACAATGCTAATTTTATAAACCATACATTTCACCCAATAGTAACAGACTCGATGACAGTGATGTAAGAAATGCTAAAATAGCACAGTTTATGCACTTTTTCAGGTCTGTACCCCTGTTAAAATTGAGGCTCGTGTATCGTTTCAAATCTGCGGATTGTGAGAGTTAAGATATTTGTCAATATAATGTTTGTTTAAATATTACATTCTGGAGATCGTGAGTTCGACCCCAGCCGGATGCATTGCAAATGGTTTTCCCCTGGTGATTTCCATCACCATCACAGGCAAATGCCTGAATTGACCATACATACGAACATTCCGAATTTCTTATTATTAGATTACGTTTTTGGTTAGCCTTGGTGTCTAAAGGGGCATAGAGTGTGCTTTCAAATGAATGACAAATTGACATTGCCAAATGTCTTGTTGATGTTACCAGATAGTTGTTGGCTCGGCAAAATCTGATTTGTAAGAATTTCTTTATCTGCGAACCAAGTAGTATGGTGGATTTATGTTGGGTCAACAAAATGTTGGTCAAAATTATTTGACATTATTAACTGTACTAGGTAGACATCACTGCAATGAATATTTTACTAGGCGAGACAGAACTTCCTATCGGTGCATGTGTTTCCCTATACTTCTGGGAATAACTCTCAGCTCTATAAAGCACACATTGTTACATTATTGGTTACCTTGCACAGGTGACCTGTTAATAGTAGACTGATGTCTTGAATGTTGGTCATTACAGCCCAAGACATCCTGTGCACCAATTTATAACACTTATTGTGCAGTCTTGATCATATGTATTCTTACATCTTGGTTTACGTTAAATTTTTATAGTCTTGGACGATATGTGCTTACGTATCTATTTCATATAAACCGGAAAGTGTGTAGACCGTATCAAGTTTCCGTACAAACTAAACTTGTGCACGAGCGAAAATCATGGTGCTTATATTACGTGTAGACTTGAAATCATTTTTGTGACTAGGGTAACACCACTCAAATTTAAATATGTATACAATTAAATCATTTTCAATTTTAGTTTTTAATGGTAATTATTAAAGAGTAATTTTGTGTGTTAATACGCTAAAGTTGTAATATTGATAAGTTTCCTCGTTTCTTGTTTAGTTCATATTTACTATGTTATCCATAAATTGGCACAATTGTAGTGGTTTTAAGACCGTTATGGCAACTTCCTTCATCTATATTAAGTGATTTTTCATAATTTCTGCAATATTTTAAATATTATATGAGTTCTGTACAAAGTTTTCAAAGGCCTTAAAAAAATCTTTTCTGTAGCCCCGATATCTAAACTATATTACACAACGTTATGATGTATTTGTCACTCTTACTCGGCAGTGTACATTTCGAAAATGGATGCTATTATTTTTTAGTGCCTATGGACACTTGATGTCGGCTTGTGTGGTTTGGATATATTTCCGCATTCCGCCCCCTTCCCATTCAGGCAGTTAATTTTAATTTTGATGTCTTAATATTGCTGCTTGTTTTGCTATGACATACACAAAACTTTAATAATTTAAATTTTGTCCTTAAAATTCAAATCTAACATTTTGAAACAAGAATATCTTATATAGCATGTAGTTAGGAATAAGTTGTATATTTCTATTGGTAGGCATACATTTTATATGGATAATTTTTAAATAAAATTTGAATGCAGAATCTGAAGGCACAAAAGTTGTAAAAAATGGAAATTATAATTGTCATATGTACAATGTCGTCATTTGTATTCTGCAGTTGTGAGGACCTTTCATTCTCACCATCTTGTAAGTTAATTTTATGTCATTTGACGTAACTGATAAAAAGGTAATCCCGTTTTTAGCCTTTATGAAATATTGGAATTAATTGCGCAATCTACTCCATGCTGCTATAAATCATTTACAGTAGTCCAGCAGTTCGTAAATTATTACTCAAAGGACCGAAGTGTGAATGTCTGGTGTTTCAATTTTTTTAAAATTAAAGTCCACGACTTGTAATACTGTACATGAGGCGAGCGAGGTGTGATAAGTCACGCTTATATGACTATTGTAAGAGTGTAAATGTATGTTGTACGTGTTATTTGCATGGGACATGGATTAAAAACCAGTTAAGGAAAACCGAAGGAAGCGCACCTACTAAAAATTTATTTTAGCAAATTTTTTTACGTCGTAAAATTAGTAAGTGTGGTGAATCACTGTGCATATATTTTCGAAGTAGAATGAGTGTAGTTTCCAGAACAGTGGAGGGAAATACAGTAGCGTATTTTCAGTAAAGAACTGTTTCAAGGGGAAAAAATGTCATTTGAATTATTTTCGAAAAAGTCAATTACCGGCAACCAACGCGAACACTTTTGACTACATCAAAACTTGTACCGTGGCCTAGGTGTCAAAGTTCGCAACCTAGTGTGGTATTTTTTTAAACCGTAATTTCTTTAATAATTTTGTTAAGTCTCGGGATATGCCAGTGATTAAGAAACAGTATGTTCAAAAGATGTAAACGTTAGGGTCTACTCCTGTTCATGTTTTGTAGAAGCTGTCTGCGAATTTGGGCGTTTAAAATTCTTTTGGCCAAACAGCAAATCTAGATATCGAGAATTAAAACTATGATTGTGGGATTAACTCAGTCTTGAAAATCGATCCGCAGGTGAACGGTACGCCATATCTTGCTCGGAAAAGGCAATAGATAAATTGAGGATTTTACACATGTTAACCGAATCCTCCCAAGCTAAGCCAAAACGTGGTATTAACACGTAAAACTTTAGGGGGAGGGGCGTGACTATTCTCTTTGGGTAAGAAAGGCATCTGCTCTCTTGAGGTGTCGTCAGTAATAACCCGCCGCGGTAAGCTGAAAAGGACAGGAGATGCGACCCGCTGACTCCACGTGTCACTGGCGATACAGTCCATTCGCGGTTACTTCCAACTTCTCTGAAGCCCTGCTTAAGTTATACTTCCAGGGTATTCCTCCGCCTCATGCAAACAAATATTTACTAAGTTCAGAAAATTACACCAGAGGGACAACGTAACGCATTATTCCGTACTCAGTTTCATAATATTTTGCATAAGAATTATTTTTTATGCCAACTATTACCAACATACCTATTTTCTCCCCGTTTTTGTTCACACCAATTGTGAATGGAATATTATAATTTATAGACAGAATGTAAGTAATGGTTCAATTTAACCAAAANAATATTTTGCATAAGAATTATTTTTTATGCCAACTATTACCAACATACCTATTTTCTCCCCGTTTTTGTTCACACCACAATTGGTGTGAATGGAATATTATAATTTATAGACAGAATGTAAGTAATGGTTCAATTTAACCAAAAATAATGTACTTTTATGTTGACATAAGAATGAAACGCTTGTGATGCACGGCATTCAGGAAACAACCACACACGTCGTACAGGGCTGATTTTAGAAGAGCGCGAAGCTGTCTTGTGGTCGGATCGAATATACGATACCTAGGCGCGATTATCTGGCGGGACGTTGCCCAAGACGGATATTGTCGGTGTGGATCAATTCTTATAGGTATATGGAAGTGGCGAGGGCTGGTGACAGTAGGGTTGTGGTAAGCTGGCTCGAAGAGCAACCATACCCGTTTCAAAATAAATAAATAAATGTATTGGGGAAACACTCGGGCCCCTGAACAAATGCATCACCAGGGAANACAACTTAAATGAAAAAGTGTGGAAAATAATACAAATTCTTTTTAGATGAAACAGCATGGAGGTACACATCTGCGTTGTTTCTCGTAAAATATTGTAGAAACATGTCATTCCCACCCTTAGTTGAATTCTGGTTGCACTGATAAAAATTGCAAGAAATGTTTCGGTATCGTATTTTTGACATATGCATTTGTANGCAAGAAATGTTTCGGTATCGTATTTTTGACATATGCATTTGTAGCATGAAAAACTTCGAAGTAATAATGCAAAGCGTATATATGACAACCAACTTTCCTAAGTGAAATGATCATTGTGCCCTAACGTTTGTAGAAATGTGTGATATATGATATATGACAGACAAGACAGCAAGGAGGTTCCCTCCGATAACTTTGGAGTCGCAACACAGTTCTTGTACAGGTCGAACATTTTGTGGTGTTAATCGTCGATGCACCTGTTTAACTGGGCAGGCGGGAACAGTTTACTGCAAATCGCGCTGGCGAAGACCAAATATAACTTGGCAGTTGTACGCATATAAACGTATTCGAAAACGTTTGCTCAGCACGTATGACGTGGCTTTAGAAAAACTGCGCGATCGTTTGAATGATGGGTCCTGGTCACAAAAAATTAATTTTTTTTACTAGTACGAAATACTGTTTAAATTGCCTCACATAAAAAAAATTATACCACAAATTATGTTTTGCATAATGGCATGCGAATATTCAGAATTCCAGGGTTTTTGGGACGTACAGATAGAAACTAAATCACTTGCTATCATAAAATAATTCACTTTGAAGAAAGATGCTGTGAGTTACTTTAAGAAAGCTTTAAAATCACCCTGCGAAATGTTTTAAAATTTTGAAAAATTGCTCAAAACTAAGAAATCTTTGCATATTTTTTTGTAGCAGTCTTAAGATTTTCTGTAAAAAAAGTTTCCTTCTCATACCTTAAGTGAATTAAGATGTGACCTTTCAGTCATTCTTTTTAACCTCTCTTTAGAAATTTTTGTTAATGATATTTGAATGTCCCAAACACACTAGAATTGTGACTTCGACATGCCATGATGCAAAAACTACGCAATATAAAATTTGTTTATGCGAGGAAAAAAGTGCTTGAAAGTAATGTCCACAAGTTCGACAGTATTTCGTAAAAATGTAAAATACATTTTTTGGCGACTACCACCCTCGAACTTTCGGGTCATGCCAGATCGACCGCCTTGGTATCGTGCGGCAGGGTCCTGTACATGTAATCGCAGTTGTTATATAATCACGGTAATTCTCCTTGAAAGTATGCCCAGTTAGGAGAGTATAACGCGAGCTTGTTGGGAGATTAAATCAAAATAGTCACAGGAACCCTAATTATCTTTTTTTTGTGGGGGAGGAGATAAGGGGAAGTCAATCTACATGATCCATTCCACGTGAATTTAATAAATGCGTGCACCAAAGTGCACTCTTGAGAGGGCGTAACTGCCACCAAAATTGTGCGCACAAGTTGCCGTAGTCTCTGAAGGCAATGGAATGAGGCATAGTGTAGAAGTTACAAACTACATTGGCGGGGAAGACGAGTGCCTCGAGAAAGCACCTTTGTCCGACATGCGAATATCTGGTTTTAAATCTGCCAGATATCGTACACAGGGTACGTTGTACAGTCGGCGCAAGAAGACGTGGTTTCTACCGCCGTTTCGCAGTGCTTCATTAAAACTGTGTGCAAGATGGTTATAGTCCATTCTCGGTTTCTTCGGATGTTTTGAAACGAACCTTTGAAAAATCACCCTAGGCGTAAAATGTCAACATGTTTTTTTCAATATCTAGTATACCACATATATATAACACTGTGATTAACTTTAAGTACTGTACTTTTATAACTTNATGTTTTTTTCAATATCTAGTATACCACATATATATAACACTGTGATTAACTTTAAGTACTGTACTTTTATAACTTCTAATATTTATTTCGTATTAAATACGAATTAAAAACAGCGAGAACAGCTATGTGTTGGCAACAGCTAGTAAAAATAGTTAAGTTAATTTTTTTTACCTTGTTTTTTGGTATGCTATTTGTAAATTAAACGTTGCCTATTGATATATTTGAATTTTTAGGTAGCACTGAAAGAAACACATGTCATTGTTACAGTTAAAAATATCAGCGCAAATTACCGTGCGTAGGCCCTAGTGACATGGTGTCTTTCAACTCTCTTTCTAGCTTTTTCTCTTTCCTCTCTTTCTCTCTTTTTCTCTCCTTTCCTCTCTTTTCCTCTGTTTCTCTCTCTTTCTCTTTCTTTCTCTCTCCTCTCTTTTCTCTCCTCTCTCTCCTCTCTTTTCTCTCCTCTCTTTTCTCTCTCTCTTTCCTTTCTCTCTTTCCTTTCTCTCTTTCCTTTCTCTCTTTCCTTTCTCTCTTTTCCTCTCTCTCTTTTCCTCTCTCTTTTCCTCTCTCTCTTTCCCTCTCTCTCTTTCCCTCTCTCTCTTTCCCTCTCTCTCTTTCCCTCTCTCTCTTTCCCTCTCTCTCTTTCCCTCTCTCTCTTT